>MU666711.1:90468-107263 GCA_026770625.1 Nicotiana glauca
CAAATCATGAACCCTAATGTTGTGAATAACTAACATGAATTATACTAGATCTAAGGTAAGAGTCATACAAATATGAAAATCCATACAGTTCAGTTCAGTCCAAGTTATACAAGCCATCCTAATTAAATCCAGCGTAAACATTTACAAGCTGATCTCCAATACAATCATACAGTATAATCCTAATAGAGTCAATTTAGCTAACGTAATAATGACATCAGGCAAGGGGCAACGAGTAACATTTTATTTCAATTTCAATGCTCGAGATCTACAAGAGGTGTACCTGGAAATTTAAACACAAAAGAAGGAGATGGAGTTAGCAGTAGTAGTGATTAATCAGCAGTGTTAAATAGTAGGAGAGCAACAACAGTTTCAACTTGGAGTCCCAGCCATGAAAAACCAGTAAACAGACCCAAAATTGACTCGAACAGACCAGTTTCAACTTTAAATCAACCCAGGAGCCTTTAATTTCAATTACTGAACAGAACTAGGAAATTCAAACCATTTTGAACCTTATGTGAACTGAAAATTTGAAGTAGGATGCTAGAACTTTGAAATTCATCTAAAATCACAATAGAACAATATTGTTTGTTGTGAAGAACAGGGATTGAGCTTCAGTTGTTTGCTTTTGGATTTTGAATTTTCAAACCTTTTAGAGGTTCGAATTGGAGGGTTTTTGGGGAGATTTTTCAGAGCTGGAACCTTTGGGAATTTTTTCAGGGGTTCAAACTTGTGAAAGAAGGTAGGTATACTGCCTTTTATAGGCAGAAGGGGGGGGGGGGGCCTTTTTNATTTCTATCCAATTCTATGTACCCAAACTACCCCTGAACTTCCCTGAAATTATCAACCTCATGTCAATTAACCCCAACCCATTACCCTGTCAGTAACTATGGTCAATTAATCACAAATTTGAGAATTCTAGCTAAGTCCAAACAAGTCCTAGATTTGAACTTCATCACTTAACCAACTAATCAAAAATGGGAATTGAAATTAACTAAAACTGTTAATCTAACTAAACTTATTCAACAAACGATTCAACAATTCAAATGAAATTAAACTAAGACCAAATTATCAGTTAACAATGAAGACTTATTTAGTTATAACCAACAAAAAATCAAAGTAAAAATAAAACAGAGCCAAATTAAACCAAACTAAAAGACCAAAATAAAATAACATGAAGAAAAAAAAATTAATCTTGACTTAGAACGAATAGTCTGAACAAAACTACACCTAACCTAATGACAAAATCAGGTTCATGCTATAAATTATTAGAATTCAAACAAGATGAAAAAAACAAAGCAAGGCAGAGTACTGACGCTCCCCCCAACGGACAAAACAAAAAAAAAAACAAATCAATTAATCATGAGTAAAACAGGCATGAGGAGAAGTTTATTCAAATAACAAAACAAGAAAAAAATAAACAAACTCACTGTTATAACTTCTAAAATCCCGCCGCTTCTTAGATTTAAAATTCGACAAGTTCCGGTGAGATTCGAATGATTCTGATAATGGATTCGTCATGAAAGAAGTGAGGGTGTCATGTGACATCAATTTGATGACATTTGGAGTACTTAGGGTTTAGGCTAGATTTTTTTTGATTTGAAATTCGAGGACATGCAGGGAGATTTGAAAGAAGATGGCCAGGGATTTGGAAAGAGGGCCTTGGGGAGAACATGTGGTGTAAAATTGGGGTCATTTGGCGGTGGCGCCGCTGTGGGTGGCGGAGGCGGCGTCACTATTTTTGAATATTCGAGGAGTTGGGATAAGAATTGAAGGAAATAATTTTAGGGGTTGGAAAGAGGAGGGGAAGAAGATTCGAGGGTGTAAATTTGGACGGGTTTGAAGACCGGCTGCCGCCGTGAGGCGATTTCCGGCGGCGGCGTAAGGCGGAGACGGCGACGGAGACGGGAGGGGAACAAGAGGTATGAGGAAGAGAGGAGTTTGGTCTTTAGGGTTTTTGAATTTTCAGACAATTTTATTAAAAATCAAGAAGAATTATGGGTCGTTGGATGATAAGAAATGAACGGACAAGATTGATTGGAACTTAAAGATCTCAAAACGACGTAGTATTGACATGATACTACGTCGTTTGAGTGGTCTTAGGGGACTGGAAAATTTGACCGGGTAAAAGGGTGAGTTTGGGCAGATTTTGAAGTGGGTTTGTGGTTTGGGCTTGAGTTATATACCAGATATTAGCCCAAAAGGGTGGGCTGATCCCCTTTTCTTCATTTTAATTTTTTTTATTTATTTTCTTCTTTTTATTTTTATTTATTTGAATTTTGAATTTGATTAAATACAAAATTAAAAGTAGCCAAAACCTGATTTAATTCTAAAATGAAGCTAATTAAATTTCCTAAAATTAACTAGATCCTAATTTTAAGAGGAATATTAAACAAAAGTGAAATTAAAGGAACAAAAAATGTAAAAGGATTATTTTTGTTATTTTTGCTCTTATTTTCAATGATGTTCAATTAATCTAAAAATCTAGAATTAGGTCCTAAATGCAATTATACTATTTTGTAATTTTTCGTTTTTTATGACACCTAAAAATGCACACAAAAATGCCAACAAACACAAAATCATGCAATTAATTCCTAAAAATTCAAATACTAAAAAAAATTTCTAATTTAATTAATTATATAGGAGTAATTCAAGCACGGCAAAGATCACGTGCTCAAGTTGGCTCATTTGCCAGGAGCCTGCTAGGATTTACTAAGCCCGAGGGGGCTCCTAGTTGGTCGTCCTCGACCCTAATCTTTGATTGATATTGATTGTGGATATCCCACCAAGTCACGATAGGATATTAAGCAAGGTTATGCTTCAGTTTCTTTGAAGCCACTGAGCTTCATTCGTTCAAACCTTGACTGAAGGCCTGCACTACCCAGTTATTGGAGACTGGTGGTAATTCCATTCGTTCCATTTGGAAGCGAAATACGAACTCCCACAGCATCCTATTTTCTCTTTGTTTGATTTTGAAGACGTTTGATTTCCTTGTACCCACCTTGATAGCGTCGGCATGTGCCTTTATGAAAGAATATACCATCATGGCAAATGAGTCTATCGAGTTTGGAGCAAGGTTGTGATACCATATCATGGCCCCTTTTGAAAGTGTTTCTCCGAACATTTTGAGCAGGACGAACTAGATCTCGTCGTCCCTCAGGTCGTTTCCCTTTACTGCATAAGTGTAGGTAGTGACGTGCTCGTTGGGGTTCGAGGTTCCGTTATACTTCAGAAGATCGGGCATTCTAAACTTCTTCGGGATGGGATTTGGAGTGGCATTTTGTGTGAATAGATTCTGCATGAACATCTTCGAATCTACACCTTTCAAGATCAGGGGCACACCCGTAATTTGATCGTCCCTTGAATCGTAAGTCTCCACTTTTTTTTCATTAACTTCTATCAACTTTTCACCAAACTCCATCCTCTTTGTAAGATCCTTGAGCATCTTCTTAGTAGCAGGGTCGGCTGCTGACCCGTTGTTGCTCGATCTTTTAGGTACCTGTTCGGTTCGAGGGGCCATTTTTGATGCCGATATGCTTGGGGTTTTTTTGTGGCTTTGCAGTTGATCAATTGCTAGCCATTGTGCTTGCAACATCTAAAAAATAACGTGATGGCTAACCTGTTGTTGCTCCCGAGATGGGGTTTTCTGAGCTTCTTATTGGTCTCCTTGGTATATGCTCCTGTTAGTGTAGGAGCTTATATCGACGTGCTGGGCATCGCGTGAGACAACATCCGCGGGGATTGGCTCTGGCGCGTCCTCAGGGTTTCGAGGTGGTACACCAATACCGGGAACAACTATGCCATTCTCCCCATGGTCCTCAACGTAGTTCTCATATGCATATATTGCATTACACATTTTGACCTGAAATCAAATATTCTTGGACAAGAAAAGTGTGTAAGATAACTTGAATTATGTAGTAAACCAACAACAAAACAATCACTATTATTTTTAGCCCCATGGTGGGCGCCAAACTATACCTTAATTAGATTTGATTTTGTGGTTCTAAAAATACGTGATCTATTTTTATTATAGTTGTTAGGCAATAAATGCTAATTGTGAGACTAGAAAATAAAATAAGAACTCAAAAATAATATGTTTAAGTAAACCGAGTGGCTGAGAATTGGGGCCTCGAACCTGGTTATACGTCGCCTTGAGGTCGAGCTCAATACTAAGTTATGGACAACCGGTGAAGGACTAACAACTTTGAGAGCTTTGATGAAGGCTTTTTATGATCAATAATGAGCAATAAATGAAGAACAATTTATAGAACACAATAGATGTAAGCAATAAATGTAAATAATATAATCAAGGGAGAATGTGTTTAAGTTAGAGAGCAATAAATGTAAATAATTGTATTCAATGTTGTGTGTTCTTCTTACAAAATTACAAGAGTCCCCTTTATATATGAAGGGGAATCCTAACATAGTACAAATGCATTTATTACAAAGATATGAGTTGGTACAACTATTTAATACCACGGTACGAGCTTGAACTAGCCTAATGGACTTGGTCAGCTTTAGTCACGTGCCTTGGGAACTTCCCATTTGTACATCATAGCCTTTCATTTGAACTACCTAGGGGTCAATCATTGAGAACCCTCAGGGTCGAACCCTGATTTGTACTTCGAGCTTTTTGGGGGCGGTCTTTACGAGGTGCCTCAACGATCACAAAATCGGACCCTTTGATTTTTACCGTATACAGTTTCTTATAATTTGATGTTAAATCTCGTATATAATCATGTAAAAATAGTTCAAAATTGATCAAAATCATTTACTCAATGATTGTAGATGAAAATACCATCTCTAAATCGCCTCTTACTGAGTCTAGGGTTCAAAATATACAGAATGAGCTAAATCCTGAGATTCCAACTCTTAAACCAGCTGCAGATCCTGCATTTGCGATCAAATGTTTGCAATTGCGACCACATGTTTGCATTTGCGAATGTAGTAGTTCGCAGTTGCAACAAAAGTTACCAATTGCGAAATACCAGAAATCCCAAACTTCACTGAAAAGATTCGAAACCACCTGGAAACTCATTCAGAACCTACCAAACTCAAACCATATATGCATTTCAATCATAAGACACGCTACAGACCTGCTCACAAACTTATAACATAGAAAAAGGCCATCTTGACTGATAGTGACCATGGTCAAACTCCAAATTTCTTAACTTAACTAGTCTCTCAACCAATTACCCAAAACACACCCAATCCCTTTGGGTCCCCGTCAAATCATACCAACAAGTCCCACAACATAACATGAAGCTACTCGAGGTCTCAAATACCAAAACATAACATCAAAACCATGAATCACACTTCAATTCAAGCTTAATGAACTAGGACTTTTAATTTTCACAACTCGGCCGAATAATATCACATCAACCCGGATTGACGTCAAAATTTGCATGCAAGTCCCTTACGACATAACGGAGCTATTCTAACTCCCGAAATCACAATCCGGCCCCGATATAAAAAGGTCAACTCCCAGTCAAACCTCTCAACCTTTCAAACCTTTAATTTTCCAACTTTTGCCAAAATAAAACAAATCAATATACAGACCTCCAAATCCAAATTCGGCATATGCCTAGGTGCAAAATCACCGTACAAATCTACTGGAATAATCAAAACATGATTCCGGAGTCGTCTACACAACTCTTGCTACTTAAGCTTCAAAAACAAGAATCATTATTTCAAATCTACCGAATTCAGCCACACACGCAAGTAATAATACGCAATAAAAATCTACTCGAGACCTTAAGACACCGAATAGAATGCTAATTCTTAAAACAGCCATGGGGTTATTACATTGAAATTGTTGGTTCATGTTCTATCTTTTATTTCCAAATATACTCATACATGCTTTAATTGTAATTGTTGACTCTTTATTATCTTATTACCTCTTTCATAGTTGAATAATTTGAAGCTATTGTTACATGTATGTACTCCCTAGTGAACTATCCTTAACTGAAGTCGATGTTACATGTTATGTCTGTTGTTATTGAACTACTCTTACTTGAAGTCATATTACTTGTTATGTCTTTTATTGTTGAGCTTATTATTCCGTTTCATTGTATTGCTGTGATTCTTGTATTGATTTACTTGTCGTACCCTTGGGTTATTGTTGTTCTTGTTTTACTTGGTGTTGTTGAGCCAATGGGCTATCAATGGGTATGGTATTGAAATTGTTGTTGTGGAAACATTGTGGTATATAGGCACAAGGGGTGCGGGTTGTTATATTATGTTGTTATGTTTTTGGCACATTTGGTATTGTTGAGAGGATTGTCTGAGTGTTTGCACGTGAGTTGTCCGTCCTATGATTATTATTGATATTTGCACATACAACCTGACAAGGTGTCACGACCCAAAATCCCTCCTAAGGATTCGTGATGACATCTAGTCTCTAAAAGTATGTAAACCTAACCCTTACTGAATTAATAATAGATTTTAACCAAATAACTATTGAACATGAACCTGGAATTTTTGTATAAAGCCAAAAATCCCATGTAGATATACAACACCCCAAAACTAGTAGTACAAGTCATAATCTCTGCTGAGTTCACTAGAAAAATCTCTAAATACAGCTGTTCTGAAATAGAATTAACCGGTACAAGTAAAATTCAGAAGGTGAATCCAAGGCATGCGAACGCGACGACAGGTATACCTTGATTTCTCCGTCGCAGCTCACAATGAACTAGCTAAAGACTAGCTCGCTCCGAGGTACCTAGATCTGCACAAAATGTGCAGAAAACATAACATGAGTACACCACATCGGTATTGAGTAAGTATCTAGACTAACCTCGGTGGAGTAGTGACGAGAGGCATTCAAGATACTTAATAGACATAATAAACTTTACAATTATGTAAATAAAACTAACAGGGAACAATATAAAGCCAAACATGATAAAAGTAATGCTATAATAGTTGCAATAATAACTAGAAACAACAATTAGCAACAAGGAGCAAACATGTAATAACACCATAATGTAAGCAGAATACAGTTAAATTTGGTGAAACCAAGTAAGGAGAAACAAGTAACAACCCAATAAGACAACCACTTTCACACACGATTTATACCACAATATCCATGAGAAACCATACCTCATAATCACAAATTACGATTCCCAAATCACGAACCCTAATCACTTGGCATCATGTGACCACATTACAAATTAAAACCGCACGGGCAACTCACGTGCTTCGCGGAAAACTCACGTGGAAATACTATTAATACCTCATATCTGCACGGGCAACTCACATCATAAGAGTGAAAATATCCCATATCTGTACGAACAAAGCATGTGCTAGCAGTAACCATTTGTCATATCCACCCAAACAACTGACGTGCAATGTTTCATATTCGAACGAGAAACTCACATGCTAACAGTACAACTCACGCATATAAGGCAGGTATATAAGAATTCATGTAAATGATCAATAAAAGTCAAAGTTCACCTTCTTGGACTGATATGAGTGACTAATTAAGGTGTATGCTTGTGTAAGTGTTCTACCACAATTTCAGTGTCACGGCACAAACCCGAACCCGGTCGTGATGGCACCTCTCGTGAAGACAAGGCCGACCAGACTAATACAAAGAACCTCTTTTAAGTAGTTAATTACCATTAAGCAGTTCTAAAGCATGATTTAATAACAATAGTTCACAGAAGTATAGTAAATAATAGTAGACACCATCCCGACACAACCCAAACCGGGGTGTCACAAGTCACGAGCGTCTAAGATAACAAATCTCTCAAATGTAACTACAACGGCTCAATAATAGAATAAAAGTAAAGATATAGATAGAGAGGAGCTCCAGGAAGCGAACGCTAGCAGCTACCTAAAGTCTCCTCGAAGATCCGCCTGAGCTGGGACGAGTCAACACTCGGGAGCGAGACCTGCTATGCCTGAATCTGCACACACGGTGCAGGGAGTAATGTGAGCACTCCGACCCAGTGAGTAATAAATATAAATAATGGCTAAAAGCAAGAAAACACGCGATAGCACAAAGTAATCTATACAGAAGCAGTAAAAATCCCTTAAAACAGTAAATCAATGAAGTAATCACGTAAAATCCTTTTTAATAAGTAAAATAGGTAATTTGACAAGTAAATAAGTAATAGGAATACGGCCCTCGGGCAGAGTATCAATCTCTTAGAACACTATCATCCCCTCGGGATCACTCTCAGATCACAATGGGTACCCGCGCTCACTGAGGGTGTACACTCCGAAGGGGCCCCTTATGGCCGAAGCGCTATATCAAGCCACCTCGTGGCATTAACTCTCGGCTATCTGCCTCACACCACTCAAGCCACCTCGTGGCATATAAATGTATCTCAGGCCCTCGGCCTCTTATCACTTAGTGTATCCTCACATATGGCCCTCGGACGCTCTCAATCCAAAAATCATCACAAGCCCCTCGGGCATTAGTAAAACAGAAGTCCTCAGCCCAAAACATCACTTAGAATATCATTTAAGTATCAAAACTGAATAAAAGTGGTTGAGTTGTAAAACAGTGGAAAACAGCAGGACTGAGTTCAAGTACTAAGTCAACACAGTGAGGAAACAGTGATAAAAATCCCCGAAGGGTTCAAATAGCTGGCACGAAGCCCAAATATGGTAATCAGCCCAAATCATAGTGATAACAAATAAGTTTCAAACAAATACACGGTAAAATCATCAATCGGGACAGACCAAGTCACAATCCCCAGTAGTAAACGACCCCGCGCTCATCATCAAGCGCGTGTCTCACCTTAATATGACACTACGATGTTCAATTCGGGGTTTCAAACCCTCAACATATCATTTAACATCATTACTCACCTCGAACCGGCTAAATCTCTAGCTCGCAACGCCTTTGCCCCTCAAATAGGCCTCCATGCGCATCGAATCTATCCAAAATTAGAATGAATACGGTACAATATGCTAGGGGTACAAATCCTAACCGAAAACAATAGAAAAATATCGAAAATCCCAAAATTAGAAAAATTCGAGCCCCGCGCCCACTTCTCAAAGCTTAGAAATTTTTACATCAACGGGTTCCTTATCACTCCACGAGTTTATGCATATAACGAACACCAAAATCAGAGTCCAAATGACACCTCAAATTCCAAGCCCTAGTTCTTTCATTTTTGTTCAAGTTTCCATGAATTTCTAGATAGATTTCACAATAGAATCACTTTTTAGGTTCAAAAATATTACCTCTAATCAATTCTCCTTGAATCCCTCTTTAATCACCTTCAAAAATCTCTCAAAATGCTCAGCTATGGAGGAAAAATGACTAAAAATTGCGGATGAAATGTTTATAAACTTTCTTCCCAGTTCTAATATCACTTCATCGCGTTAGCGACCTCAGCCTCACGAATGCGAATCTCATTTTTAAATTAGCCAAAATTAACCTTACGTAAATTCGACTCACCATACGCGAACACGATGCTTCAGGCTTTACACTTACGCGAATGCATTCTCTTACACGCGAACATGTAGAACGATTTCCGTCGGGTCCCAAATCCTTATACGCGAACGTGAGCAGACCCATGCGAACGCGAAGCACAAACTCTTTGCCTTCTGCGAACACGAGCCTTTCAAATGCAAATGTGAAGGCTTAAATTCCTGCCTTCCAAATTACTTCTACGCGAGCGCGATCACAAAGGCTTATTTTCTGCAACACCTGAACTCCAAAATCTGCAACTCCCAAATACCAAAAATGGTCCGATTAACCATCCGAAACTCACCCGAGGCCCCTGGGACCTCAACCAAAAGCACCAAGCCTAAGTTTTCTAAGAACTTCCGAAATAGGCTTTTGATAAAAAACCTAGCAAATCACGGCTCAATGACCTGAAATTTTTCACACACATCCCAAATGACATAACAAAGCTACAGCAACTCTTGGAATTCCATTCCAATCCTCGGATCAAAATCTCACCTACCAACCGAAAATCGCCAAAATACTAACTTCGCCAATTCAAGCCTAATTCTACACCGGACCTCCAAAATCAATTCTGATCACACTCCTAAGTCACAAATCACCTACCGAAGCTAATCGAACTAGGGAACTCACATCTGATACCTCTAACATATAAGTCAACATATGGTTGACCTTTTCCAACTTAAACCTTCTTAAAAGAGACTAAGTGTCTCATTTCTTACCAAATCCACTCCGAGCGCAACCTAATCAACTTGATCACATAAAACACGAATAACAATGTAGAAATGGGGACACGGAGTGGTAACTCATGTGACGGTTGGCCGGGTCATCACATTCTCCCCAACTTAAACAAATGTTCACCCTCAAATGAGTCAAGAAACAAACCTGAAGCCTCAAATAGGTGAGGATATCTGCTTCGTATCTCCCGCTCGGTCTCCCAGGTAGCCTCCTCCACGGGCCAACCTCTCCACTGCACCTTCACTGAAGCTATATCCTTTGACCTCAACTTTCAAAACTGATGCTCCAAAATAGTTGATGGCTCTACATCATAAGTCAAATCACCCTCCAATTAAACCGTACTGAAATCTAGAACATGGGACGGGTCCCCATTATACTTCTGGAGCATTGAAACTTGGAAAACTGGATGCACATTCGATAAGTTGGGTGGCAAGGCAAGCTCATAAGCCACTCCCCAATCCTCCGAAGTACCTCAAAAGGCACAATGAACTGCGAACTCAACTTTCCTATCTTCCCGAATCTCATAACGCCCTTCGTGTGAGAAACCTTTAACAGGACCTTCTCGCCAACCATGTAGGACACATCTCGAACCTTCCGGTCCGCATAACTCTTGTGCCTTAACTCCGCCGTACGAAGTCTTTCCTGAATTACCTTCACTTTATTTAAAACATCCTGAACAAAATCTGTCCCCAATAGCCTAGCCTCATCGGGCTCGAACCAACCAACTGGAGATCTACAGTGCCTCCCATCCAAAGCCTCATATGGAGCCATCTGAATACTCGACTGGTAGCTATTGTTGTAGGAAAACTCTGCAAGCGGTAGAAATTGATCCCATGACCCTTCGAAATCAATAACACAGGCGTGTAGCATATCCTCCAATATCTGAATAGTGAGCTCGGACTGCCCGTCCGTTTGAGGGTGAAAAGTTATGCTCAACTGCAGCTGAGTACCCAACTCTCACTGAACAGACTTCCAAAACTGGGAAGTAAACTGAGTGCCCCAATCTGATATTATGGAAACTGGGGCACCATGCAACTGGACAATCCATTGAATATATATCTCTGCCAGTCGCTCTGAAGAATAAGTAGTACAAATAGGAATGAAGTGCGCGGACTTGGTCAGCCTGTCTACAATAACCCAAATAGCATCGAACTTCTTCAAAGTCCGAGGAAGGCCAATAACAAAATCCATAGTGATCATCTCCCACTTCCACTCAGGAATAACCATCTGCTGAAGCAAGCCACCCGGTCTCTAATGCTCATATTTCACCTGCTGACAATTGAGACACCGAGCTACAAACCCCACAATATCTTTCTTCATTCTCCGTCACCAATAATGATTGTCTAAGATCCTGATACATCTTTGCAGCACCCGGATGAATGGAATACCGCGAGCTATGGGCCTCCTCCAATATCAACTCCTGAAGCCCAACCACATTGGGCATGCAAATCTGGCCCTGCATCCTCAACACTCCATCATTACCAATGGTCAAATCTCTAGCATCATCATGCTGGACATTGTCCCTAAGGACAAGCAAATGTGGATCCTCATACTAGCACTCCCTGATGCGATCATATAAAGAAGAACGAGATACTAGACAAGCCAATACCCGACTGGCTCAGAAATATCTAACCTCACGAACCGATCGGCTCAAAGCATCGGCTACCACATTGGCCTTTCCCGTATGGTACAATATTGTGATATAATAATCCTTAAGCAACTCCAACCATCTCCGATGTGTCAAGTTAAGATCATTTTGCTTAAACAATTCTGAAGACTGCGAGTGAATACCTCACAAGATACACTATACAAATAATGCCTCATAATCTTCAATGCATGAACTATAGTAGCCAACTCCAAATTATGAACGGGGTAGTTCTTCTCGTGGGGATTCAACTTACGAGAAGCATAAGCAATAATTCTACTCTCGTACATTAGCACACACAAATCACTACTCTCGAAGCATCATAATACACGGTATATGAACCTGAAGCTGACAGAAAAACCAATACTGGAGTTGTGGTCAAAGCTGTCTTGAGCTTCTGAAAGCTCTCCTCACACTCGTCCTACCATACAAATGGAGCACCCTTCTGAGTTAACTTGGTTAAGGGCGATGTGATAGATGAGAATCCCTGAACAAACCGGTGATAATAGCCTGCCAAACCAAGAAAACTAGGAATCTCCATAGCTGAGGATGGTCTAGGCCAACTCTGCACCGCATCTATCTTCTTTGGATCAATCTGAATCCCCTCACTGGACACCACATGTCCCAAGAATACCACCGAGTTGAGCCAAAACTCACACTTGGAGAACTTTGCAAAAAGCTTCTCTCAATCTCTATAACATAACCCTCAAATGCTCCTTCTGACTACGCGAATACACCAGAATATCATCAATGAAGACTATGACAAACGAGTCAAGATAAGGACGGAACACGCTGTTCATCAAATGCATGAACGCTGTTGGGCCATTGGTCAGCCCAAAAGACATAACCAGGAACTCATAATGACCATATCTGGTCCTGAAGGTTGTCTTAAGAATATCTGAATCATTGATCTTCAACTGGTGATAACCCGAATGAAGATCAATCTTGGAGAACACCCTCGCTCCCTGAAGATGGTCGAATAAATGATCAATACGAGGCAAAGGATGCTTGTTCTTAATTGTTACTTTGTTCAATTGTCTGTAATCAATACACATTCTCATTGTGCCATCTTTCTTCTTCACAAACAGAACCGGCACACCCAAGGTGACACACTCGGCCGGATGAGCCCTTATCTAGGAGTTCCTGAAGCTGCTCCTTCAACTCCACTGGAGCCATACGATACATCGGAATAGAGATGGGCTGAGTTCCCGACACCAGGTCAGTACCAAAATAAATATCCCTATCCGGAGGCATGACCGATAGGTCTGCAGGAAATACATCATAAAAGTCCCTCACAATTGGTACAGAATCAATACTAGGAGCCTCAGTTCCAACATCCCTCACAAAGGCAAGATACGAGAGACAACCCTTCCCAACCATACGCTGGGCTTCCAAGAAAGAAATCACTCTATTCGGAACATATTCAGTCACACCACACCACTTGTTCTGCGGTACACCCGGCATAACCAAAGTGACTGTCTTAGCATGACAGTCTAGAATAGCACAACATGAAGATAAACAATCCATGCCCAAAATGACATCAAAATCCACTATGCTACATAGCAATAGATCCACTCGATTCTTCAGACCTTATCTAGTCACCACACATGATCGGTAGACATGGTCTACAATAACAGTATCACCCACTGGGGTAGATATATGAACAGGTAAAGCAAGAATCTCACGGGGCATACCCAAATAATGAGCGAAATACGAGGACACATAAGAAAAGGTGGATTCAGGATCGAATAACACAAAGGCATCTTTGTGGTAGACTGAAACAATACCTGTAATAACAGCGTTAGAAGAAATGACATCAGATCTACCTGGAATAGCGTAGAAATGGGCCTGACCGCACCCTAATCGACCTCACCCTCTAGGGCTACCCTTGGATGACTGACCTCCACCCCTAGCTGGCTGGGAAGGTGGTGAAGTAACTGGAGCAGAAGTCAAGGGCTGACCCCTCTGCTGGGACGAACTAGCAACACAATGAGGACACTGTCTCCATACATGCCCAACCTCTCCGGACTTAAAATAACTCCCAAGTACTGGAGAAGGGCACTGAAGGGAACCCCTCACACCTGACTGACCAGCAGATGCACTTGGTATAAAAGAACCCTGAGCCGATGGGGCACGAGATGAACTTTGATCTAGGAGGGCGCTAAGTGAAGGCTGGCCCTGTTGAGACCCATGATGACCACGACCTGAAGATACCCTTCGATACTTTGGACGGGCCGAATGAGCAGGCCTGAAAGAACTACCTCTACCGTGCTGGAACTAGCCCCTCGAAGGAGCACCACTATGACTGCCCGATCCTCGAGGCCTCTTGGCCTCCCTCTCCTATTACTCCTGTTAGTGAACCGACTCAATCTAATGGGTGATATCTACCACCTCCTCGAACGTAGCACCAGATACCCTCTCTCGGGTCATAAGAATACGGAGCTGATAAGTAAGACCATCTATAAATATCCTGATGCTCTCTCAATCTGTCGGAACCAACCAGATGGCATGAAAAGCCAACTCAGAAAACATCGACTCATACTATGACACAGTCATCTCCCCTTGTCGAAACCATTCAAACTGTCTATGCAGCTCCTCTCTGCGGGACTGCGGTACTGCAGTACATACTTCTCCAAGAAGATAGTGGAGAACTGCTTCCAAGTAAGGAGCGCTGCACTAACAGGAATACGTTGTGAGCACGTGATTTTTGCCCTAAACAAATTATTCCTAAAATCCAAAAAAATGATTTTTCTTTATTTTTACAATTTTTGTTGATATTTTTGCATTTTTGTGTTAATTAGTTGCATAATAATTCATATTAAAAATAACAAAAATATGCATATGCATTAGGATTTTTAATTTCACAATTTTAGTATCAATTCATTCTGGAACAATTTAAGGAAAAATCAAAAATAGCATTTTATTGTTTTAATTGGAAATGCTATAAAATAGTTATTAAATAAATTTTAGAATTTAATTAGTTTAATTTCACAAATTGATAAAATCAGAAAAAATAATAAAAATAAATCTGGAAAGTATAAAATACAAAAATAAAAATAAATACAAAGTTATAAAATGGGAAACAAATACATAAATAAACAAAATAAAGGGAATACAAATTTGGGCTGATATAGCTTAGCCCTAATCAGTTGCATTTCAGCCCCAATGTCCAATTGCAACCCCAGGCCCAAGCTACACGATCCGGTCTGCCCCCCACGTAACCAAACGACGCCGCTTAGAGGCGTTTGATCCCAGCCCTTGATCATGTGGATCCAACGGTCATGTGGCCTGATTTCATTAAAATAAAACGACATCGTTTAGATGCCAAAGGAATATGAGCCGTTCAAATTCAATCAATCCAAGGGCTGTTAATTAACGAGCAAATTAAATATAGATACCCAATTTCAGGACAAAATCAAAAAAATATTATACTCATTGTCTTCCCCAAACCCTAGCCGCCGTGGTTTCCCCTGTCAACCCGCCGGAACCTTACCGGCGGGAAACGTCATCTACACCAACCAACCCCAAAAATACACCACATGACCACCCCGAGCCCCTGATTCCACCCTTCTACTCCGTTTCCTTCAAATCCCTCCCCATCTGCTCGAATACTCAAAATTGTGTCGCCGGAACCCTAACTCCGGCGAATACCACCTCACCCAATCTAACTCAAAATAACACCAAATCCTCTCCTAGCCTTCGTCTACAAGATTCTGAAAGTCTTGAACCTTAAAAACAACTGGAGAAGCTCGAATTTGATTCTGAAAACTCTCCGGCGAGTCAAGCTTATAAAAATTGCCACAAGATTCCCCTCCTTGATTCTTAGAGATTTTGACATCTAAAAACAAGAAAAGAAAAGATTGTCCAGTGAATAAAAGCAAAGTTTTCTCATTTTTTATTTATTATTTCTGTTTCTTTTTATTTTTGCATGCATTTTTGCCTTTTGGTTTTATCCTGATCTTGATTAATTTATGTTTAGTTTTACTAGGGTTTACTGATTTTTTTTAAAAAAAAATAGCATTTTTTAGTTTAAATTCGAAATTCATACTATTAAGTTTCTGTTTGATTACTTTCAATAAATAAGTGATTAGATATTAATTGAAGGATAATTAGTAATAGATTTTGGTTTAAATTCTGATTTAGTAAATAAACTGATATAAAAAATTAGTATAATTGGATTTATGATCGAACAATGTGATTTATTAGCTTCTGATATTAGTATGGTTGATTGGTTATAGCTGTTAAATGTTGATCAGTAATTAGCTAATGTTAGAATTAAAATTAGATTTGTTAAATTCTGATAACTAGTTTGTTATAATTAATAGTTAAATCTGGGAGTTCAAGGGTAAAAGGTTAAAGGGCAGTAGGGTAAAATCAACTAAGTTCAGGGGTAAAAGGGTGAATGGCATGTAGGTTTAGTTAGTAAATTCAACTAAGTCTCAGGGGTATTTTGGGTACATAAAAATTGTTAGTAGTAATAAACATAAGGAAGGGAGGGTAGTTTGGGTATAGGAAAAGGGTAATTGAGTAGATTTTTAAGTGAAGTGAGGGTAGAAAGGGGATTATAATAGATTAGAAGATTCTAGATGGGGGTAATAATATAATTCCTAATGAATAAGGGTAGCTAATTGAAATTGCAAATTAAAAATAAGGGTAAAATTGAAATAAAGAAGGGGCTAAAGTATAATTAATAAATTTTGAAGTTCCCTCCAAATCTAACTCTATAAATATGCATACATATGCCTTATTTTACAAGTTTTGGGAAATCTAAAAATATCCTCCAAGTAATCTTTCCTTCTTAGATCAAATTTTCGAAATTCTTAATTCCAAAAACTCAGAAACATTAAAAATAGTAGAAAAGTCCAAAATTATACTGTTACATTGATCAATCGATCTAGATTTGAAGGTTGTGCAGTAATTCTCTCCTGATCTAGTATTCGAAAATCTGTGAAGTTGCAATTTGGATTAGTCGAGTTGATTTTCTGGTTGAAATC
>MU666711.1:116126-127784 GCA_026770625.1 Nicotiana glauca
CGAGGTCGTTTACTTGAAATTCCAATCCTAGTTTATTCTTTCAACTTTAAGCTTCTCAAAAGAGAATTCTCTTCCCAAATAAACTCCGAATTTCCCGAAATCAAATTCTGACCACACGTACAAGTCGTAATACTTGAAATGAAGCTGTTCATAGCCTTCGACTACTGAATGGAGCACTAGTGCTCAAAACGACCGGTCGGGTCGTTACAATGTTGGATTTTATATCCTGTCTTCTGTTGCTATTGCTGTGTAACTAGTTTTGACCTCATTGTTTTTGCTCTCATTTTCCAGGTACATTCCTTTGATCCAGCTCTTTGTGATGTATCTAGTTGAAATGAAATGGAAACTATCATTTTGGCCACTGTTTTGTTAGTTGAATAGTGTCAAATTGCAGAAATTTTGGTTTGATTTATGTTTGTTGATTTTAAAAGGCCAGAGTAAATCTGTTAGTTTACTGTCAAGTTAGTCATAGTCTTCATACTAGGTTATACAATAGCAGTGATTAGCATTAGACAAATTGGGATTACTGTCGTTATTTTCTGAATAATTGTGTTGTATAATTTGGACTCCATATCTGGACTGTATTAGTTATAGAGCTGGTTTTCCTTTTGCACACTTAGATATTGTAACTGAAGCTAAATAATGTTAATGTAATTATTCATTGGTTATGGCTGTCATTATATTTCACGTAACAGTGTAGATGTTTAGTTGTTGAGGCTTTCATGTTTAGCTTGTAATAACTGTTGTAATTATCAAACTTTGATAGTGAGACAGTGTTAAACAATAATACGCATATCTAAAATCAGTAATTAGTTTAAATAATCTGACATTGATTTTCAGAAATGATTTTAATTTTTTTTATGGATTTGGAGTGCTGGTAATGTGTAGTGATAATTAAGGTTTGAGCTGTTAGTTGTTAGTTTAAATGATGGGTTCTTTTTAACTATGGATTTGTCCAGTGATCGTAAAAAGAGTAAGGTCAAAAGAGGTCTGTGTGGCATTTGATTCAATTCCATAATTCAACTAATCTGAAATACTGATCTGTTTAAGTACTAGTCTACTATTGAACATATACAGAATAATTTGAAATGAGATTAGTAAATCAAATTTGTTGGTTATTGGGCCTTAATAGATAAGGCTGCTGACAACCCAATTTCTGGAGCATTTCTGCTTCTTAAGCCAATTTTGCTTTTGACAGCACATTCGGGCTGCATCAAGGCCCATGAGTTAAACTTGTGCTTTTATATGATGTAAAGGTATTAATCATTTTAGTATAATCCAATTCTTAATTAGTTGGACTTTTAGAGATGCCTAATAAGTAGAAAATATAGTTCACTTTAGTTTGGCCTTTAATAAAAATAAAAAATGAGACGAGCCTCGCCAAATCAAATACATAATTGTGGGGCCTTCAATAATTGTTTATATAAAATACTTAAAAATTCGGGGCGGGCCGTTTAGCAAATTTCACGGCCTTCCCCAAAGATAATAAACACGTAGTCACTTTAGGCACGTATATTAATAATATTACCATCTTAAATATGGGTGCACATTTATGTGACCTAAATCCAAATCTCAACGAAGTCAAAGTGTGTCAAAAGCCACGGGCGCACTGGTGCGGTGTGGTTCGAGATACATTTTCACGATGTTGTAATTCTTGTAAAAAATAAATAAATAATAAATAATAAAAGTAGGATATTAACAAAAGGGACATAAAGATAGAACATGTATTAAAATCAGATAAAATTAAATACAACAGTTGAGCGACCGTGCTAGAACCACGGAATCCAGGAATGCCTAACACCTTCTCCCGGGTTAACAAAGTTCCTTATTCGGATTTCTGGTTCGCGAACTGTTAACAGAGTCATATTTTTCCTCGGTTCGGGATTCAATCGGTGACTTGGGACACCATTAATCTCCCAAGTGGTGACTCTGAATAAATAATAATAAATCCCGTTTCGACTGTTCTTTAATTGGAAAAACTCTTTTACGCCCTTCACGGGGTATAGTAAACGTAAAAAAGGAGGTGTGACATACGCCTCTCATACGCCTCCCACCAAGTGAAGGCAGCCCTAGAAAACTGAAAGGTGGTGAATGCCACACCACTAGACTCAAGAATCCATATCGTACAAAGCATCTGCTGACACTTATCCAGAAAACCTTGGGCATCCTCGCCCTCAGCACCAATGAATGTCGAAGGCTGGAGTCTACCAAACCTCTCAAGATGACGCTGCTCATCGTGCGTCATAACTGGGATAATCAACTCCTGTGCTGGTGCAACTGGCTGGGTTGGAGGTGCCTTCGGTGTCTGTAGTCCCTGCACTACCTACTCAAGTGTGCGGGAAACGGGGGTCTGATTGCCTCCCCCTGCCTGTGAAGTAGCTGCTCATGTGGTGGCTAAAACTGCCTGAGTCAGGCCAGTGAAAACTGTCAAGATCTATGCCAAGGCCTCCTGTACACCCGGAATCACGATGGGCACAACTGGTGCCTGAACTGGTGCTGCTAGAGCCTGATCCTGAGCTAGGACAACTGGTGGATCAACATGTGTTGCCCTCGCTGCTCTGCCATGACCACAACCACAACCGCATTCACGGCCTCTTGTGGTCTCGGTGGGTGGCATTGGTGGTCGTCCACCTCATCCGGTAGCTTGCATCCTCACCATCTGTGAGAGAATAGAATAACAAAAGTTTAGTTCTCGGATCAACAAGTTCGCACGATAAGAATTTCAAGGATATAAAGTTTTTCCTAAAAGTTTTGCAACCTCTCGAGGATAAGAAAAAACGTCTCCGTACCGATCTGCGAGACTCTACTAAACCCGATCATGACTCGTGAGACCTAGTAACCTAGGCTCTGATACCAACTTGTCATGACCCAAACCCGAACCTAGTCGTGATGGCACCTCTTGTGAAGACAAGGCCAGTCAGACCAATAAAGAACACCTCTTTTAAGCAGTTAATTACCATTAAGCACCTACAAAGCATGATTTAATAACAATAGTTCGCAAAAATAGAAAAAATAACTGTAAAAACCATCCCGACACAGCCCAAATCAAGGTGTCACAAGTCACGAGCGTCTAAGATAACAAATCTCTCAAATGTAACTACAGAGTCTCAATACTAGAATGAAAGTAAAGATATAGATAGACAGGAGCTCCAAGATGCAAACGCCAACAGCTACCTAAAGTCTCCTTGAAGATCCGCCCGAGCTGGGACAAGTCAACACT
Source organism: Nicotiana glauca (assembly GCA_026770625.1). Taxonomy (NCBI): domain Eukaryota; kingdom Viridiplantae; phylum Streptophyta; class Magnoliopsida; order Solanales; family Solanaceae; genus Nicotiana; species Nicotiana glauca. The sequence goes on from MU666711.1 coordinate 119,347, forward strand.
CGGGAGCTGGACCTGCTATGCTTGAATCTGCACACACGGTGCAAGGAGTAATGTGAGTACTCCGACCTAGTGAGTAACAAGTATAAATAATGCCTGAAAGCAAGTAAACACAAGAAAGCACAAAGTAATCTATAAAGAAGCAGTAAAATCCCTTTAAAACAGTAATTCAATGAAGTAATCAAGTAAAATCCCTTTTAACAAATAAAACAGGTAATTTGACAGGTAAATAACAAATAGGAATCTGCCCCTCGGGCCATGTATCAATCTCTCAGAACAGTATCACCCCCTCGGGTTCACTCTCAGATAGCTGTGAGTACACGTGCTCATTGGGGGTGTATAGACTCCGGAGGGGCCCCTTACGGCCCAAGCGCTATATTAAGCCACCTCTGGCATCAAATCTCGACTCTCGGCCTCACATCACTCAAGCCACCTCGTGGCGTATAAATGTATCTCAGGCCCTTGGCCTCTTATCACTCAGTGTATCCTCACATATGGCCCTCGGCCGCTCTCAATCCAAAAATCATCACAAGCACCTCAACAATTAGTAAAATAGTAGTCTTCAGCCCAAAACATCACTTAGAATATAATTTAAGTATCAAAACTGAATAAAAGTGGTTGAGTTGTAAAACAGTGGAAAATAGCAGGACTGAATTCAAGTAATGAGTCAACACAGTGAGGAAACAGTGATAAAAATTCTCGAAGGGTTCAAATAGCTGGCACGAAGCCCAAATATGGCAATAAGCCCAAATCATGGTGATAACAAATAAGTTTCAAACAAATACACGGTAAAATCATCAATCGGGACAGACCAAGTCACAATCCCCAGTAGTTACCCCGCGCTCATCAATAAGCGCATGCCTCACCTCAATATGGCACTACGATGTGCAATCCGGTATTTCAAACCCTCAAGATATCATTACTCACCTCGAACCGGCTAAATATCTAGATCACGACGCCTTTGCCCCTCAAATAGGCCTCCACGGGCGTTGAATCTATAAAAAATTAGAACGAATACGGCACAATATGCTAGGGGTACAAAGCCCAAGTGAAAGCAATCGAAAAAAATCAAAAATCTCGAAATTAGAAAAACCTGAGCCCCAAGCCCACTTCTCGAAACTCAGAAATTTTTACATCAACAGGTTCCTTATCACTTCACTAGTCTATGCATATAAAGAACACCAAAATTGGAGTCCAAATGACCCCTTAAATCCCAAATTAAAATCCAAAATTCCAAACCCTAGTTCTTCCATTTTTGTTCAAGTTTCCATGAATTTCTAGATATATTTCACAATAGAATCACATTTTAGGTTCAAAAATCTACCTCTAATCAATTCTTCTTGAATCCCTCTTTAATCACCTCCAAAAGGCTCTCAAAATTCTCAGCAATAGAGGAAAAATGATGAAAAATCGCGGGTGAAATGTTTATAAACTTTCTGCCCAGTTCTGATATCTCTTCATTGCGTACGTGACCTAAGCCTTGTGAACTGGAAGCTCATTTTTAAATTAGCCAAAATTAACCTTACGCGGACGCGACTCACCCTACGCTAACGCAATGCTTCGGGATTTACGCTTACGCGAACGCGTACCCTTACACGCGAACGCGAACATCGATTTCCACTGGGTCCCAAATCTTCATACGCGAACGCGAGTAGACCCATGCGAACGCGAAGCACAAACTCTTTGCCTTCTGCAAACGCGAGCATTCAAGTGCGAATGCGAAGGCTTAAATTCCTGCCTTCCAAATTCCTTCTATGCGAACGCGATATACCCCAGGCGATCGCAAAGGCTTATTTTCTACAACACCTGAACTCCAAAATCTGCAACTCCCAAATAGCAAAAATGGTCTGATTGACAATCTGAAACTCACCCGAGGCCCTCGGGACCTCAACCTAAAGCACCGAAACACCATATAACCTCATTCAAACTTTCTCCAATTATCAAAACACCTCAAACAACATCAAATTACCCAAGACTCATCGAACTCATGCCTATGTTTTCTAAAAACTTTCAAAACACGCTTTTGATAAAAAACCCAACCAAACCACGTCTGAATAACTTGAAATTTTGCACACACATCCCAAATGACATAACGAAGCTGTAACAACTCTCAAAATTCTATCCCAACCCTCAGATCAAAATCGCACCTCCCAACTAGAAATCGCCAAAATACTAACTTCGCCAATTCAAGCCTAATTCTACACCGGGCCTCCAAAACCAATTCTGATCACACTCCCAAGTCAAAAATTACCTCCCAAAGCTAATCGAACCATCAGAACTCTCATCCGAGCCCTCTAACACATAAGTCAACATACGGTTGACTTTTTCCAACTTAAACCTTCTTAAAAAAGACTAAGATTCTCATTTCTTACCAAATCCACTCCGAATACAACCTAATCAACTTGATTACATAAAACACGAATAATGAAGCAGAAATGTGGGAAACGGAGCGGTAACTCATGAGACGACTGGCCGGGTCATCATATTGAGTCAATAAGTAAGAACATTGATAATGAATGGCGCATGGGAAACAACATAAAAACCATAATATACATGAATCCGATAAGGTAGGCACACCACTACACATATATCATGAATAACAATGCCCCCAGACCTCAAAATTCATCACATATCATCCTCTTATCCTGTCGCGTGCATAACAATATAGTAAATACCCGCTTTCTCTCACCACACACACAATAATATTCTCACCTATCCTTCCACATGCGCAAACCCACATATATAGCCCGCCTTGTCATAACACATATAATAATATTAATAATAACAATAGCACACACAACTCATGTGCAAACATCCCAACAATCGTCTTAACAATACCACGTGTTCCAAAAACATAACAATATAATATAACAACTCGCACCATATGTGCCCATATGCCACACCATTTCCATAAAAACAATTCCAATACCAAAGACACACATAGCCCTTGGCGTAAAAACACCGAGTACAACAAAAATAATAATAACACGGGAGTACAACAAGTAAATCAATACCAGAATTATAGAAATACAATCAAATGGAAGAGAAAGACCACAATGAAAGACATATCAAGTAATAATGGCTTCAAATAAGAGTAACTCAACAACGAAAGAGATAATGTGTAACAACGATATCAAATAAGAATAAGTCAACAGTTAAAGAGATAACATGTAACAATGATATTAAATAAGAATAACTCAACAATAAGAGAGATAACATGTAACAACAATTTCAAGTAAGAATAAATCAAAATGGAAGATATAACATGTAACAATGACTTCAAATAAGCATAAATCAATAATATAAGAGATGGCATGTTACAATGACATCAAATAGGGATAAGTCAACAATGTAAGATATAACATGGTAATAAAAAAGGCAACTTAAATTCAAGTATTTAAGAGTGTATTTTTCAATAAAAAGGATATAACATGAATCAATCTACTTCAATTAAAGCATGTAAGGGTAAATTTAGAAATGAAGGATATAACATTTTAAGACAACTTATTATAATGTGCATAAGAAACCTGAGAGTCTAAAATGGTCAAATTTCCACTTATAAGCCATGTACACACTCATCACCTCGGGCACACATCTTTCATGTAGTTCAAATAGTGCAAACATACCAATCCCTATAGGGTAGTTCCCCAAAATAATGTTAGGAAAGATACTTACCTCTAAAGCCCTCAATCAATAATCTAAAATAGATTTTCCTTTATAATTCTCATTCGTTCGGCTCAAATCTAACAAAAAATTGACTCAATAATGTCAAATAATGCAAGAGAAATCAATTCTGATAAATAGAGCTATGATACTTGTAATGTTTCTCAAAAGTCAACAAAGTCAACCCTAGGCTCTCCCAGTCATAACCGGGGTCCAAGGGATTTTACTAGGTATGTTGTTTTTTGTTTGTTTGAGTCCAATTTGACCCTAAAAACTCAAATTCTCATTTTCCAAAACATATACAATGTTTCTCAAAGTTTCACTTTGATTCTTATAATAAATCTCACATATAATCATGTAAAATAGTTGGAAATCGATCAAAATTACTTACCTAAAGATTGTAGGTGAAACTCTTTGTCAAAAATTGCCTTCTACCGAGTCAAGGGTTCGAAAATATGAAAAAGAGACCAAAATCCCATCCCTCAGCTTTTATGTCTTGTTGTAGGTTTTAAAAATGCAAAACCTGCAAATGTGAGGAAATTATCGCAAAAGTGAAACCCTCCCATCCCTAATGTCATTGCAAATGCGACGAATGTTCGCAAATGCAAATTGTGGACTATCACTAAAGCAATCCACATGATCGCAAATGCGGCCAATGCTCTGCCTAGGACAATATTGCAAATGCGAACTCTTATAGAAACAGTGCACATCACAAATGCAAAACGGAATCCCACAAATGAGATAGTCCCAAATCCCACTGACCATTTTTCAACTCTTAAGCTCCCCTCTAGGGACTAAGTGTCCCAAAACACTCCGAATCCTCATACCGAACGTCCCGGCAAACCAAAATAACAGAAATGAACTTAGGGAAAGCAGTTAATAGGGGATCGGGGAGTAAATTCTAAAAACGACCGGTCGGGTCGTTACATCCTCCCACACTTAAACATTCGTTCGTCCTCGAACGAGCATAGAGAACATACCTGAGGTCTTCAAGTCACTTAGTGCACACTTCCCATATGCACCCGCGGGTAATCCCACATCACCCCAATACACATAAGCATGACGACACCATCTCAACTGAAATTTAACCTTCCTAGCAATAACAGTAGGCCTTCAAGCCAGAATTCTCACCTCCCATCCGATTCCAAAAGACCCGATTCTAAATCTATATCCGGCATCAATCTCAATCAGCTATTGCAGTACAAGCCAACACACACAGGGTATAGCCACACAACACGACACACCACACATAGGCCCACAATAATATTCCTGATAGCAATACTTGCCTGATATCAAATCAGCACTGGCCTTAAGCCTCATATCGAATAGGAACTCCTTTTGAACCTCCACAACACTGGTGATGATACAATAACCACAAAACCACATGACAGAACATCCGATTAACCAAATCTCAGCCAACACCAATGGGTACACACCCCACAAGCTAAACTCAAGAAGCATAGAACGGAAATGACTGAGTATGAGAAAGGAAACACATAAGGGAACTAACAAGCAAATCAAACTAGCACAAATTCTTCTAAAACACAATCAACAAAGACATATATTAAGAAAGAATGAAAGCATATGAAAGACTCACAAGGATCTTATACTGATATAACTCTCACCGCAGCACACTGCCCGATCTCAACATATCAAAACACCTGAAGCCACGAGGGTCCCGCCCTCAATCACTGAATCACAAGTAAGGCTCATACTAACCCATCTAGAAACTCTCACTGGATCAATCATGTCTATAATTTACAACACACACTGGCTCCCACACCGGTAGAGCATAGAAAATCACAACTCGTAAGCAAAAATACTCAAAAGTGACATCAAACCTACCAAAACAAACAACAAGAATTTACTACTAGCCTCGGAGCTCTCGGCAACAGCTAGAAACAGACAATAGACACGGCTATCACTCATAGAGCCTCCCAACATGATAATCACATAAATAAAGTGCAAATCATGAAGCTCCTTCATAAATGGAACAACAAACAAGGAACTCACCCTGATAGGTAGAACTGTGATGGACTACAGATAGTTTCCCCTTAACAATAAACCAAATTCGTACCTGAATGTTATTCAACTGGCGCACCGGCCTCAAGCCTACCATATGGAACACATCAACGAGCCGGGCCTCCCCCTCTTAGGCTCCCTCTACCTGCCTGAATACCTCGCTGGGACATACCGGTCCGAAGTCTGGGACAATCTCTTACCATGTGGCTATTATCTCCACACTCAAAACACCCTCTCTACCGACGAGGCGGTGGGAACTATGCGGTACGGGTACTCCGTGACCCATGATCACCTGAATTACCATGCTGAGTCTGAAATGCGAACTGAACTGGCTGGCCCACAAAACCTCTACCATGACGCACCCTGCCTCCAAAATAAGGAAATGTATATCTCCTCGGTCTACGAGGACTCCTCGCCTCCTCAAACTCTCCCTCTTGATCTCGTCTGCCCTCTCTCTCCTAACCCTGCCTGCCCTCTCTCTCTCTAGCATTCATACAGTGTATCCTCCTAGTAATGTTCACCACCTGCTGATATGGAATGTCCATCTCCAACTCACGGGCCATGCTGGACCTGATGCTAGGAATAAGCCCCTCAATGAATCGGCGANAATCCCACATCACCCCAATACACATAAGCATGACGACACCATCTCAACTGAAATTTAACCTTCCTAGCAATAACAGTAGGCCTTCAAGCCAGAATTCTCACCTCCCATCCGATTCCAAAAGACCCGATTCTAAATCTATATCCGGCATCAATCTCAATCAGCTATTGCAGTACAAGCCAACACACACAGGGTATAGCCACACAACACGACACACCACACATAGGCCCACAATAATATTCCTGATAGCAATACTTGCCTGATATCAAATCAGCACTGGCNGGCTCCCTCTACCTGCCTGAATACCTCGCTGGGACATACCGGTCCGAAGTCTGGGACAATCTCTTACCATGTGGCTATTATCTCCACACTCAAAACACCCTCTCTACCGACGAGGCGGTGGGAACTATGCGGTACGGGTACTCCGTGACCCATGATCACCTGAATTACCATGCTGAGTCTGAAATGCGAACTGAACTGGCTGGCCCACAAAACCTCTACCATGACGCACCCTGCCTCCAAAATAAGGAAATGTATATCTCCTCGGTCTACGAGGACTCCTCGCCTCCTCAAACTCTCCCTCTTGATCTCGTCTGCCCTCTCTCTCCTAACCCTGCCTGCCCTCTCTCTCTCTAGCATTCATACAGTGTATCCTCCTAGTAATGTTCACCACCTGCTGATATGGAATGTCCATCTCCAACTCACGGGCCATGCTGGACCTGATGCTAGGAATAAGCCCCTCAATGAATCGGCGAACCTTCTCGCGAACAGTAGAAACCAACGCTGAGGCATGTCTAGCTAAGCTAGTGTAACAGACAGCATACTGTGAGATGGTCATAGAACCCTGGTGCAAATGCTCAAACTCCACGCGCCATGCATCCCTGAGGCTCTGAGGAACAAACTCTCTCAGAAACATATCTGAAAACTAAGTCCAAGTCAGTGAAGCTGCCTCGTCTGAAGTGTCTAACTCATAGGTGCGCCACCAATCATAGGCGGCTCCTCGAAGCTGAAAAGTAGTGAAGGAAACCTCGCTTGATCCAGAGATACCCATAGTACGGAGAATACGGTAACACTCATCAAGAAAACCCAAGGCATCCTCTGATGCTAATCCACTGAACACCGGAGGATCATACTTCTTAAACCTCTCTAGTCTCATCTGCTCCCGCTCGGAAGCCGCTGCCACACCCTCGGGCTGGATTGGTGCCGCAGGTGGCACAAGAATAATCTCTGGAACCTGATCAACATGCACTCGCTGCTTAGGAATGCAGGCGGCGGGAGTCTGTGCTCCTTCCCCGGCCTGGGATGTGGCTGCAGCAAGGGGAAGCAATCCTGCCTGAGCCAAAGTGGTGTACATACTCATGACCTGTGCCAAAGTCTCCTGAATGGCTGGGGTAGTAGTAGCAGCGGGCGTGTCAGGTGCCTGGACTCCGGCTGGATCTGCTGGTGGTACCTCGACGGCAGCTCGCGCAGGCGCTCTCGCTGCACCTCGTGCGCGTCCTCGAACTCTACCCTGGCCCCGACCTCCGAGGGCTGCAGCAGGGGGACGCGGGTGTCTGATCACCTCGAGTAGTACGTGTCCTCACCATCTGTGAGAGAGTAGAAGACAGAGATTTAGGATAGTGGATGTCAAAATCTCGCACGACAGGGAAATCAAATGAAGTGAAATCTTCCTAACAGTTACATAGCCCCTCGCAGATAAGTACAGACGACTCCGTACCGATCCATGAGACTCTAATAAACTGGCTTGTGATCTGTGACTCCTATGAACCTAGAGCTCTGATACCAACTTGTCACGACCCTAGTTCACCCTCTATGAACATGTCGTGATGGCACCTAGTCCCTACGACTATGTAAGCCTAACAATGCGGAAGATAACCATAATTGCGGAAAATAAATAAAATAAACTAAATTAGAAAAATAAAAATGGTGCCTAAGGTGCCGCTTGGCACATACCATAACAATGAAGCTAACAACATTTCCCAAAACCCCGAAACTCACAAATCACAAGCTAAAGGGATACATAAGAGGCTCTGACTCAAGAATATCTATACAAAGGATAAAATACTGAAAGAACTATACTTTTTACAGAAAGCTGGAAAGGGACTCCTCGGTCTGCGGACGTAGCAGATATACCTTGAAGTCTCTACCGATA
>MU666711.1:136759-184593 GCA_026770625.1 Nicotiana glauca
CAAGGACCGAGCTCCCAAGTCAAAAATGTGAAAAATGGCATAAACCCTCGTTTGAAGAACATATAATCTGCCCAGGCATTTTGTTCATCGCGATCGCGTAACAAGGATCGCGATCGCGTAGAGGAATTTGAGAAGGTACAAAAAATGTACATCGCGAATGCGATGAAAGGAACGTGAACGCGTAGGAGGGGTAAATAGATCCTCGCGATCGCGCGGGTGTAAGTGCGAACACGTAGAAGGGAGATATTGAAGGACCAGGAGTTGCTCTACGCGAACGCGTGAGAGCATCCACGAACGCGAAGGAGAAGTAAACTGGGCTTCATGATCGCGGGAATGGTTATGCGAACGCGAAGAGGAATTTCCTGGGGGGTCAAGGTAAGCCATCGCGATCGTGAAGGCCACATCGCGAACGCGATGAAGGAATAACAGAAGCAGCAACAACAGTTCAAAAATGGGAGGAAGTGACTCGTTGAGCATCTGAAACACACCCGAGGTCCCCGGGACCTCAACCAAACCTACAGACATACCCCATAAAATCTTTCAAACTTGTACAAATCCTTAAATCACCCAAAATAACGGCGGAATCACGATTTAAGCCTATGAACTTCAACTTCTAACCAAACGCACTTTCGATAAAAAACCTATCCAAACCTTGTCCAAATGACCTAAAATTTTGCACGCACATCCAAAATGACATGACGGAGCTATAGAAACTTCTGGAATTCAATTCTGACCCTCGGATCAAAAATTTACTATTGGACCGGAACTTCAAAAATTCAAACTTCGGCATTTCAAGCCTAATTGAGCTAAAGACTTCCAAAATACATTCCGAATATGCTCCCAACCCCAAAATCACCTAACGGAGCTAACAGAACCATCAAGTTTTCCATTCCGAGGTCGTTTTCACACTGTTCCAAACACTGACCATTTTTCAACTCTTAAGCTCCCCTCTAGGGACTAAGTGTCCCAAAACACTCCGAATCTTAATACCGAACGTCCCAAAAAACCAAAATAATAGAAATGAACTTAGGGAAAGCAGTTAATAGGGGATCGAGGCATAAATTCTAAAAACAACCGGTCGGGTCGTTACAACAATACCCGGTAATCTTTCGTCAACTAAAGGGGTTACAGGTGGAATTAGCGCATATGTCATCATATCCTTTTACTACCCAATTACCCTCCCTTAGTGTTTATATAAGTGCTTTTAATTGAACAAACTCTATGCGTGCATTACCCATCCCATCCTTGTGGCCCTGGAGATATTTAGAACCTCTAATTTATGCAGTTCTAGAATTTCCTAAGATACTTAAAGGAGAAAAATCTAGGCGATAATTAAAACAATTAGGATTGTCCAGTAAAGAACAATTAAGGGGGCGCACGTTTACCTCCACAACTAAGCAAACAATAGCACGTCTAGAACAATAAGATTTCAGACATTTCCAAAGGTCCTGGAGCAGAATATCTAGGCGAGCAAATAGAATGTATGCAACATTGTGTTGAAGCGAGGTGATAGAGACCTAATCAATTTTCCTCTTGATTTTAAGACCTGTTGAATCTGGCAGTTCACAAATAACAAAAGCGTAGTTTTACAGCTTGCAGGATTTTAGTCTCCCTATAGGTTTGCCTAGGCGTGTAATAGTTATGTCCTATAAGCATGGTATCTAATCATTAACCAGGAGTGCAGTAACCAATAAAAAATTTTAAGCAGGCAGTTTGGATCCTATAGGCATGCTGCCTAGGTGTAATGACTGATTTCAAACTTAAAGATACTAGTAGGAAAATGCAGAGATTGATTTAAGATCCTATAAGCATGGCATCTAAATGCAACAATTAGTTTTAAAACCTTATTGACATGCAAAACTGACCTAAACATTGTCGGCATATAGGGATTGATTTACATGCATGGTGTAAAAAATGTACGATTTATTTTAAACCCTATAGGCGTGGTGTCTAAATGAATAAACATTGAGATAACCTATAAACATGTTTTCTAAATAAAAAAATATTACAATACCTATAGGCATGGTATATAAGATAACTAATATTGCAATACCTATGGGCATGGTATCTAATGCAAGTAAATAACCCTAAGAACATGGTTTCTAATGCAAGCAAATAATTATAAAAAACCTAAGGACATTTTGCTCTTACCTCTCACTAGAATCCCTCCCTTTTTACTATTTTTCCTAATATCTGTTTACAATGATTATTACAGACCATAAAACAAATGAACTACAAAATAAACCAAGCTATGCTATAGGGAGCCTGATAGGCGCAACATGAACCTGGAAAAACCAAGCCTTCAAACAATCCAAAATGCCATAGTCTCATAGTGCACCCAATGGTATCCTGGTGTGTCAAAGTTCCTAAGGGCCTCAGAGACCCCGGGCAATGCTCACACCAGAAAACTTTCAAAGCAACCCTTTTGTGAGCAACTTTGGAAAGCAAACTCCACTATGCCAAAGTTCAGAGGAGTCTCATGGGCTATTAAGAAATGCTCATACGGGAGGGGCAAGACCCTACATTCTCTAAGAATAGGAGCTGAAAATAAGAGATAGTTTTTAAGAAAATAGTTTTGGATTCTCAAGAATTAAGGAGAAAACAGGGTCATTCAATCATTGTAACTCAAATAAAGGTCCCATCAATAAGATATTGTATAGAAATAGGACCACTCAATGTTTCAATTTAGTTTGATAGTTGTTACTAGGTGAGAATACTCTAATCAAAGGCATGGAATGCTGGGATCACTTTGATAGTCACATTCAAAGGGGTAGTAGGGATGGGGAGCCATATTGTTTAGTAGTCTGGGAGAGGTAAACACTTTAAGAGCATGCTAGTGGTGAACTAAACAAATAGAGGTCCACTTTATACATGAGCAAGTATACAGACTTGCTGAAAGCAGAAGCGTATATGTATGGCTAAAACATAAGTAAACAGGTTGAAAACAAGACACATAGGTTCAATCAAACCAAAGTAGACATGCTATTGCAGTAACATATAGGTTGAACAGAAGTAGACATACTTATTGTAGTAAACACGTAGGGTTTCTTATGCAAAAGAAAGACATGCTGATTGGGAACAATAATCATGAAGCACGGGATATAATGGGATAAGTAGACATGTTGATAGTAGGGCACATAGTTGAATTAAATAGAAGTAGGCGTGCTGAACGGGGAAAACATACAGGTTCAGAGGAAAAACATGCTGATTATGAGAAAAGCACATAGGTTTAATCTAATGGCGATAGTGAGAACATACCAGTTAAGGAAGCAGAAGGTAAAATAGGCAGGATTCAATAGTCTAGTCTTGGCTTTCAGCTGACTAGACAAGCAATGAACACGAGTAGCAGAGAGAGATGAGAGCAAAGTTTGTGAACTATGTTCGTTCTTTAAGAATCAAAATGAGAGTGTAAATATATGTTTACCGTGAAAATGGTAATAACATTTAAATTTGATTATGAGGTTCTAAAAACACGTGATCTATTTTTATGCTAGTTTTTAAGCAATAGATGCTAAGTAAATGTTTAGAAAGCAAGATTATAGCTTAGAGACGACATGATAACCGAACCAAACGACTGGAGATCGGGGCCTCGAGCAGTCGTATGTGAGGATTCAGGGTCGAGTTGGATGGCTGATTTGGAGCAGTCGAGAGAGAAATAACAGTTATGATGTCATACCTCCTTTTTACCCGAAAGGGATATATGAGAGTTTTTCCAATTAAAGTGATAATAATCGAAATGGGATTATTTATTCAAAATTAGAGTCGCCACTTGGGATAATTTATAGTGTCCCAAGTCACTGATTTAAAATTCCCAATCAATGAAGTTTGACTCTGTTTTGCAGTCCACGAAACATAAAAATCCGGGTAACAAATTTTGTTAGCCTGGGAGAAGGTGTTAGGAATTCCTGGGTTCCGTTGTTTTAGCACGGTCGCTCAACTATTCATAATTTGCATAATTATTTGATTTATTACATGTTTTAAACATATTGTGCATATTTAACTTTATAACCACTTTTAATTATTTTAAACCGCTTTTTAGGATTTGTAGATTTATTTCTTGAACAAGTTACGATTGTTGTACACTTGCTATTTTGGAGCACATTGCAAACCACGCTATATGAAATGCACACGAAATTTTTGACATGTTTATTTTAATATTATTTGAAATTACAGTCGGGTCAAATGAAATTCACACCTGAATTAGGGATTGGGTATCATGACCATGCCACGGGATCCATACCCATAGCCATGATAATTTATTTAATTAACATGCCTAAAGCAAGCTACAACGTTCATGATGGTTTTCCTAAGTTTCAAATTATTGTGAGGCTTAAGAGTTGTGCATTCTTCTGATTTAGCACCACTCATGGCCTATTCTTATTCCTTGCCAAGAAAGAAACAACTCCAATTTTCTATCTACCCAACTAAAAGCATTTATTCAAGAACCAAGACTAAATAAATCACAATCATAATAACAAATAATTAAAACCATTAAAATAAAAACTAAGACATTCTACTCAGACAACGTGGAATCACAAATCAACCAACATGCGCACCAAGCTATCATAACAAAATGAAATGAGAATGAAAATTGAGAAATGGACCTTTTATTGCTGAACAAAGCTGAAAATTGCCAATCAATCAGGCTAAACAAAGCAACAATCCTTGGACTGAAATACCAAAATTACGAAACGGAACCTCAAATCGACGCCGAAAAGCTCGAAACCCAAATCGACCTCGTCCACCCTCCCTCCTATACAAAAAGCATTGATCGCAGTGCTAAAAAAGTAAACATCAGGTTCAACACTATCCTTCAAAACTCTGAAAACCTCATAACTCTTCCAAAGCTCATTCTCTTTCACAAGAGAACTCAACAAAAAGTTACAAGTTTTCAAAGAAGGATACAATACCCTAGTCGCCAATGTCTTGAATACATCCAATGCAGAATCAAACCCAACATTCTTGAATTTGGTACAACATAAATGAACAAACAGATCAAATGTCCTAACAGCAACACCAAAATCAGACACTCGACTTAACTCCACTAAAGAAACAACAACCTCTAAATGCTTTTGTTACGAGCAATCAAACGGTGCACGTATTTTCCCATCAATTAAACTTATCAAAATTAACCTAGCAGCATCATCATGATTCGAGGTAACGAGCAAATGAAGCGGAGTACAATAAGATCAAACACTGAAACTAAAACCATATGAATCGGACGCTAGATGGAAAAATTTCAAAGCATTCAATGGTTTTAAAGATGAATGAATTTGGAAGAAAATAGCATCACACTGAAGTGGAGTCAAATGGGTCAACAAATCTTCAATCTTTAGCGAATCTACATGTGGGTTTGAGAGAACTTAAGTAACCCATTTGCACAAATTCAAATCAAATACCTTTTGATGTTTACTTTTTTGAGATGGGGTTAGGCTGCTTAGAAGGTGTTTGATGTAATGTCTCATTAATTTTATCTGAAGAAGCAGTATAAATCTCAAAAGTCAAAGGACATTTGAAATGTGAAAATATAGCAATCATTTTGGGAATTTTCAATCTTTTTATGTCCATCTATATTACTATTATATATGTATAAAATTTGTATAACAATCTGTACTCATGTGTGAGAATTGAAATAGGCCTTTCTGAAATAGGTTTTAGATGGAGATGGAAATAAAAATAGAAATGGTGGCAATGATGCCATGTATGTGATATTTTGTTTTTTTTTGGAGTGGAAAAACCATTGAATTTTGTGGTTTCTCTTTTTTTGGTGCCAATCTGCCGTTCTCCTTTTTTCTATTTTGTAATTAGAGACGATGGTCTCTTCTTTCCTTTTTGGCATCCGCCATTTTGTTTTGTTGTCTAGGTTTGATTTTTTATTTAGGAATTAGGTGTTATTTTATAGGGGGTAGGAATTAGGTTAGGTCATATGGGGAATGGGTATGTGTTCAATATTTTGGGCTATCCGAAATTGAGCCTTTTCAATCAAGACCAAACAAATTAGCCTCAAATTTCATATTCTTTCTCGTAAAACAAGACCAAAAATACTACACCATATACTAATTAATCATACTTAAGTGAAATATCTGTTAAAATAAAACTAACCATTAAAACAAGCCTATTTTTGGTATTTTCTAAATATCATGCTAAAAGATAAAAATGGAAAAATTATTGTAAAAATAAAATAATATTTGTGAAAATAAAGTGAAATTATTTTTGTATTTTTAAATATTGTGTAAGGTAGATAAATTGAAAGTAATTAGATGAAATATTAATTAGCTAAATAGAAGAAAAAATATTTTTGTAATTTTTATTTTTGTGATAAATAAAGTTAAAGAGTCAACACTATTTAGAACAGTAATACTAAACGTAAACTAAACACTCATATTTTACAGTTGCCCCTCTTTGATTGGAAGCGCGGAGAGTTTTCAGATAAAGAAAGATGAGACAAGTTTTTTACCTGACACTTATTTAGGGAGAACAAAAACTAAGAGAAAGCAGAATTTGACCGAGCCCTAGTATCTGAGCTACCTACATATCCTTGGCTATAAAAGAATCAGGCCACGTGTAGTTCAGAATTTGGAAGAGTGATGGAATACGGAGGTGGAGAGGCGATTGAGGTTCCTCCGAGGTTCCGGTCTGCAGTTCCGGTTATTACATCAAAATCAAAAATTAAAAAACTAACTAAGCCTACCAACTATGAGTTACAAGATTCCTATCTATGAATCATCTGAAGCATGATCGTGAGTCTTGGTTGGTTCTTCATGCGGACTCTGATCTGAATCTTGATGCTTGTTAGCTGCAGGTGCTAGTTTCTTCCTTTTTCAACTTCTCGGATTAAGGCGGAACATGCAAATCTTGTGACTTCAATCACATCTTGAGCATTCCACAGCTTTTCTCTGGTTTTGCATTTGGATTCACTTCCCTTTTTTATTGCTTTTCTTTATTTATTCTTAGATTTGGAATTCTTCTTTAGTCATCTCGGATTGTTGATTCTCATTCTTGCTGCGAGCTTCTACAACTTCTAACTTGAATTAACAATAGGACTGGAGGTTGCCCCTATTCGTCATGAAGGATCCTGCTGCCTCTGACTAGAACTTGAAATGAATTCCCTTATTCTCCAAGTGGGTGCTTGATAATGACTTGAAAATTCAAACGACTCTGAGATGAATTCTGAAATGAGTTCCCTTGTTCTCCAGGTGGCCGCCTTCTACTACAACAAATAGACTAAAGAAAAGAAACTTTTCTGCCCCAATTTTCACGGGGAATATCTGTGAGTGTTAATCAAATCATGTTATCCAAAAGAGTTCTATGAATCTAAAAGATAAATCCCATTATCCAGGAGGGTCCTAAAAATTAAAATTAAATCTCATCTTAAGAGTGAAAATTTGAAAGCTAAATTCTATTTCCTAAAGGTAAAACTTACGCTAAAGCTCATGACCTATGAGGGTCCTGAAAACTTAAAACTACACCCCATTATCTAGGAAAGTCTTGAAAAATATTTATCGCAAAAATGGTAATAACATTTAAATTTGTTGGTGGGACTCTAAAAATACGTGATCTATTCTTATGCTAGTTGTTAAGCAGTTGATGCTAGATATATGAGACTTAGAGACAAGATATAGGTTAAGGAGAGAGTGATAATCAAACCGATAATCTAGTCAATCTAGGCCTCGAGCTCGTCGATTCCAGTGCTCGTCTACGAGCTATCTAGGGCGATCAGAGTAGGGTTAACAATTATAAGAAAATTAATGAAGGATCTTTAATGCCTATGATAAGCAATAAATAAAGAACAACAATAGAGATAATAAAAGAGAGCAAAGAGAATGGTTTTCTATATTTCGCGTAAAGCAGCGAAAGCAACTGTCACGACCCCAGTTCACCCGTCGTGAACTGTCGTGACGACACCTAGTCCCTACGACTAGGTAAGCCTAAGAAGTGCGGAAAACCAATCCAAATTTGCGAAATTATAAATCAAAAACCAAAATAACTAAAAGGAATGATATATAGAATGTCGCTCTTTATATATAGCACAATATCTCAACTTCTACATCACTATCCCAAAACCCGAAAACTTACGAGAACACAAGCTGAAAGAAATATAGTAAAATGATCTAACTCTGGAGTGTCTACATCAACAGTCTGATATAAGGGCTAACACCAGAAGATAGAATAAAGAGGGATACTCTTCGGTATGCGGATGCGGCAGATGTACCTCGAAGTCTCCAAAAGCTCTCCCTACCTCAAGGATGGTAAGCCTGTGTAGAGGTACCTGGATCTGCACATGAAAAACATGCGCAGAAAGGGCATGAGTATACCGCAGTGGTACACAGTAAGTGCCAAGCCTAATCTCGGTTGGGTAGTCACGAGGAAGGTCAGGGCCTTACTGAGGTCAAATAAAATATAAGATTTAACAGTGTAGAGTAAGAACTATAATGAGTACTTCAATGGAATAAGACAAGTTATACAAGGAAACAACACATATACAACGAACAGAGTAAACACAGAATTAAGAACAACTCAACACCAATAGGAATACCAAGGATCTCCTAGGATACCGTCCTGTAGTCCTTTTCATCAACTGACCAGTGGACCTCCCGAGATACCGTCCTGTAGTCCAACTATTAATGCGCGAGGATCTATCGGAGTTTCGATCCGTAGTCCCAAAAGTAAATACCCAGTACTTGGGGAATCTACCAGGTGCATTCCCGTAGTTCCATATAACTGTGCAGGGGGATCTACCGGGAATCTAATCCGTAGTGCCAAAGTAAATCAATAAGAGGGGGGAGGGGTGGAGCTACCGAAATCCCACATCCGTAGTCCTAATGTAAAAGCACAGCAATAGCAAAAAGATATTCATAAATGGAGTTCCATAGCAAGGCAACAAGAAGTTCTAGCCTACAATGCTTTACATAATATAATCAAGGCAATTTAAGCAAATGGGCAATTTAAGTCAACTAAGCATGCTCTTCTAACTAAAAATAGGTTAAGTTGCAACTACCATAAAGCAGGAAAAGGGACATGCTAAGGTATACTTTAAGAAAATCGGATTTTCAACCATTTGCACAGGTACGTGCTTATCACCTCATGCACAAGGCAATTCAATTACCAAATATACCAAATCCTAAGGGGAAGGTCCCCCTCACAAGGTTAGACAAGCCACTTACCTCGAACCAACTCAAAATCAACTCGAAACCACACTTTTTCCACGAGTATCCGCCTACAAATGGCCCAAATCTATTCAATTCAATTGTATATTGTAACTAACACTTCAACTACAATTAAATTCTAAGCTAATATGCGAAATCATGTAAAATGACCAAAATTCCCCTCAGGCCAATGTCTTGGAATTGGGTGAAATTAACATTTTCAGAAACCCAGTACTCTCACGAGTCTAATCATATAAAAATCTCTCAAATCGGATGTCAAAAACCCAACCAAAACTAAATTTCTAGTTTTAAGAACTTTTCCCCAAATTTTCATTCAAAATATGAAATTAAAGGAGTTTAGAATCGTTACACAATCGATATCTCTGAAAATCCCTCAAAATCTCGCTCAAATCCGAGCTCCCAAGCTTAAGTTTTGATAAAAATGGCTGAACCCTCGATTTTGAAATCTTATATCTGCACAGGGATTTCTTAAATCGCGATCGTAGAATTAGCCCCGCGATCGTGAAGTACAAAAATGGACCGCCCTCAACTTACCTTACGCGATTGTGATACGCTCCACACAATCTCGAAGCTATACTACTTAACCTTACGCAATCTCAACCTAACAACACGATCGCGAAGCTATACCACACAGACTCACGCGATCACAACCTGACTCATGCGATCGCATAGAACAACTCTGACCCTGAGCTCAAGTAATCCTACATGATCGCGGCCCTTTATACGTGATCACGAAGAACAAATGTCTGCAACAGACCTAAAGCAAAAATCTGCAATTTTCCAAGTTCCAAAAATGACCCGTTGAGCATCCAAACCACACTCAAGGCCCCCGGGACCTCAACCAAAAGCATTAACATAACCATCATTCAACACTTGTTCCAACCTTCGGAACGGTACAAACAACACCAAAACACCTACTTTTCATCGGATTCAACCTTAAGAATTTCAAAAACTCTAAGAACACATTTTTGATCAAAAAGTATACCAAACCTCATTCGAATGACCTAAAACTTTGCACACATATCCCAAATAACATAACAGAACTACTGCAACTCTCGGAATTACATTCCAACCCTCGAATCAAAATCTCACTTTTGAACCGAAAACTTCCAAATTCAACCTTCGGCATTTCAAGCCTAATTAGCTACGGGCCTCAAAAATACAATCTGAACACACCCCTAACCCCCAAAACACCTAACAAAGATAACATAACCATCAGATTTCCATTCCGAGGCTGTCTTCACACTATTCCGACCATGGTCAGTTTTCCAATACTTAAGCTCTCATTTAGGGACAAAGTGACCCAAAACTCTCCGAAACTAAAAACCAAACATCCCAAAAAATCAAATTAGAAGTCATGAACTTGAGGAAAGCAATTAACAGGTGATCAGGGCATTAATTCTTAAGACGGTCGGCTGGGTTGTTACAGCAACAAAGGTTTACAAAATGAAAAGGATCTCCTTTATATAGGTGGGGAATCCCTGCGTATTACAAAATGCATTAATTGTAAAGATATGGAGATGGGACAACTAGATATGACACCCCGATTTGGGTTTAGAGTAGACCTGACAAAATGCATTAATTGTAAAGATATGGCGATGGGACAACTAGACATCACACCCTGATTTAGGTTTAGAGTAGACCGTCTAGGCTTTGTCAGTCTTGGTTGTGCGCCTTGGGAACTCCCCATTTTCATAATAGTTGTGGCCATCACTATCGGGTCGGGTGTAGACAACCCTCGAGGGAGGATACTTGATTGTGGACTCGCATATTTGAGGAGACCTCCCGAAGTACCTCAATGATGATAAATTGGGCCCTCCGATTTTGCCGTATACAGATAGTCTCCGCATTTCCTAGAATGAAGCGATAGGAAATGATTTTGATATCCAAATCTTCGGGCTTCCTGAAATGATGTCACACTGATGATGAAACCTGTTATGTAAGCCTTCATAATAACCAGGACGTCCCATAGACTTGTCTTTTCGGCGTCATTCAATGCACTATTGATTCTCATTCTCCAAAGCGATGGTATCGCCATCGGTTCGGTTTCCAATAATGCATTGAATGTGCCTGCCGATCCATCTTTCAAATGAATTGATGGCATGTTTTGTCATATTATCACCCCTATAAATGGGGGTCTTCTGACACTACCTCCTTTTCTAAGTGCCATATTTCATCCATTCACCCTTTCTTTTCTCTATCTTCCTCCATAGCTACCTACCATGTTTGGGATCCATGGCTTTGAGGTTATATGATGGTGTTTTCATAAGCCATGCAACAACCCTTTGCCTAATCTCTCCCTTGCCAAGCGGGTTACGCTGTTTTGTCGTTATTGTTATTGCCGTTACAGTTATTACTACTGTCGTTGTTGGCTCGAGACAGGGGAGCCAATTTCTTCTAACTCAGGAATGTGTTGGACTATACACTACTGCTCGGAAGAGCGTTCGGATTATACACTGCTGCTCACTCTTCTACCCTGGCCTGGTGTGGCATTTTGTCCCCCAGGTGTTACCCAAGAGATAAAATGGCACAACCGGCCATTCGAATTGCACGACATGATGTCCAAGAAAGTGGACTCGGAGATGCTGCTACCAAAGATCTACCTTTGAGAATAGACTAGGCTATAGGATTTTACTATATGTATGCCATTTCACTTCTTACTTTCTATGCAACGACCCCTTGTGGGTCTTTGTAATCGGAAGTTTTATGAATAAAAGATTTTTCTTCAATTTATCTTTGATGCTTACCATATTCCTTTTCGTTTATGTTCATGGAAATTCTGAATGCATGACTCTGTCAGTTAGTGCCTATATCAAACCTAGGCACGTGTATTCTTTTCTAATCTTTGGTTGATTAAAATTGTTTCCTATGGAATCCTTTGTCGTTCATAGGGCAAAACCTGAATTGATCCAATAAACTCGGGTCTTTAGGTTCCTCACTTTGAGTTGAATGGAAGTAGTGCTTCGATCCCCTAAACCTAGACTCAGCCTTTAGACCCCGCGATAATCTTCGAGGGGGAATTCATTGGGAAGATCGAGGATAGAGACTGCCTTTAGATTTTTTAGAGCAGTCCCCGAGTGAAGGTTAACTCGGGGCATCTGGAAACTTGTTTTGAACTTAATGTAGATAACCTTTAAGGCATTGTAGATAGGTCTCAGATGAGGGGTTTCCCAGATTTAGATGATATTCTAAGGTCGAAACCTTATGGATGGAGCTCGAAGTGCTCATTTTTTGTACTTGGGATGAGCCTTTGAAACTGTGTATCATCTCAAATCTTACAATGATGTTAGAGGCTTCCTTGAGCGTAACTCATTTTTTGGTAGAGGTCCTTGAGGTCGGGTACTACCTCGGGACTGGAGATGATGCTGGTTATTTCTTAAAGCCTAACTTCTTTTTGGTGGGGGTCCTCAACGTCGAGTACCACCTTGGGATTTGCGGTGAAGTCATTGGCCTCTTGGGGCCTAAATTTCCTTTGATAGTGGTCCTTGAGGTCGGTTATCACCTCGGGACTTACGATGAAGTTTTTGGCTTCTCAGGAAGGCGGGCCATTGCTATTTTTTCATATATAGGGTCACTTCTTCTTCTTGGGAGAACCTACCATTTTAGGCAGTTACCCTTCTTTTTTTGCGTTAAGATTTTTGTCACTTCAGTACTATCATAATTGCAAAAATATCTGCTCTAGTTTTCTGATTTCGCCACCATCGTGACTGCTATATCGAGGTCCGTTCGATAGAGAGAGAGGAGAGTTCCGCATTTGTTCATCCCTTTTACCATCGGGGTCTGCTATCATTGCAATGCCGGTTGACCACGCCCTTCGTCATCGATGAAAAAGGGGACGGAGATCGTAAGTGGATAAGTTCATCCGTCCGAGTACAGACCGCTGACATTATCCCCGTGGAGGTTATGCTATTTCTTGAGGAATCAAATTATAAGCGTAACTGATGCACTCCATGCCTTTATAGCTTTGTTTGTGGCGAAGACTGGTTTTCTAATCGTGCCTGCTTTTCTTTTTCTATAGCGATTTCATGGGCGCCAGCCGATGTTGATGATTTGATGGATTGGGTTCGGAAGTTAGAGACACACTCAACTTGCAACAAGTGTAAGTAGAGAGCTTTGTCGCGGGGCAGATGCGAAGCGAAACATTATGGTGGGTGTCACACTGCTTTTTCCTTTCCCCCTTCACTTGTGGAGGAATTTTTCCCTTTCTGCATATTTATCATGTTGTTCGCAGACATTGGAGGGCCTTCCGAGGCGAAGAGGCGCTACTTTGGAGAAGGGGAAGGGTTTCTAGTTTCTGGGATAAGGATAACAATAATATGGAGATGCCTTCACAGGGCGATGGCGTTCAAGGCAAGACAAAACTGGACCGGGGGTCTAGAGCGGAAGCATCATCTGAGCCTACTGTGCCCGTGGTTCCTAGTTCTGGGAAGGTGGTTTCTCTGTTTCCGTTTCCCTCTCTTTTCGCTGACAATACCTCAAAGGGTACCAAGAGCCCAGGGTCGCATACTTCGAGCGGTTGAGCCTTGATTAGAGCTGATTCTTTTAGGGCTAAAGGAACTCGATTAATAGATGTATGCTTATCTTTTGTGCAAGCCCGACGCTTCACTTTGTGGTGAGTATTGGCATGGGCCTTTTGCGTTTCTCGTTTTCCCTTCTTTATTGGGTTTTCTTTTGCAGGCCTTTGATGAGCTTAAGTCTAGGCTGCTTCGTAGTGAAGCTAAGATGCGAAAAGCTTTGGATGAGGAGATATCCCTTAGGCTCCTTTGCAATGAAAAGGAAGTCGAGCTGGCACACTTGCGGTACAAAGCGAGCCGAAGCCTGAATTATGAGAGCTACTTGAAGGAGCTGGTAACTTTCTATCCCGGACGAGTGTGCATTCTGCCTTCTCACTTTTGAGACTAATGCTTCATTTATTTTAGCTGTAGAAAAAGACTGATGCACTGGAGCACCTTCGGGGTGAGGCTGGTCGAGCCGAGCGCGAACACGATGAGCTAAGAGCTCAGGTGGAGGTCTGGGCTTTAGAGGATAAGAGTGCTCTGGCAAAAATTTCCACTTTTGAAACCTTACTACGCTTAGCTCATGATAATACTTTGGTTCGAGCAAATATGATTACGAAGCTATAGTCTGGACTTTCGAATGTTAGAGCTGAGATAGTTGATGTGCGGGCTGAAGTTGCAATGAGCCAAACTAGGGCTGACCGAGAGATGACGATCTATTTAAAGGGTGCTAGTGATGCTCAGGCCCAACTGAGAAGGGTCCTCGACCGTGAGGAGAGGATCAAAGAATATGCTCGTTGTGGGTCTCGAAGAAACACTCTCGAGGAGATTCGTGCCAGGT
The DNA here is from genome assembly GCA_026770625.1 of Nicotiana glauca. Lineage (NCBI taxonomy): Eukaryota > Viridiplantae > Streptophyta > Magnoliopsida > Solanales > Solanaceae > Nicotiana > Nicotiana glauca. Next base: position 151,264 of record MU666711.1, read on the forward strand.
ATTTCATTCTCTTGGAAGAGTTCGCGCGAGCGAGGGCAGACGAGCATGTTGCTCGGAGGCTGCCATTTTATACTGAGGACAACTAAGACGAGGCTAGCAGGCCGTAACTTTTTGAGGGCGATGACGTAGATTCTGCCATCTGTATATGGCATTTTTCAAAACATGTTTGTAGATGGAGATTGCGCTTTTTTGTATATATGTATAAAAGAAAAAACCTTGCAGCTTTATCTCTTCTGTATTTCTCCTTGTCTTGAATTCAGCCAGGCAGACTGGTCTTTGATTTGGCAGGAATCCTTAGATTTGTGATATGGCCATGAGGCTTATTAGGCTGGCCCGTCGGCTCTTACGCTTTTGTTTCTAAACATTTTTTGATCAACTATTTTGGGTTTAGTCTCCGAGACGGTTTTCGACTCGAGCTCACATGACCCTCAAGTTTTATGTTTGCATGGGCTGGCGACAATGCTCTTACGCCTTAGATCAAAGCGATCTTTTATGTGTGTGGACTTGAGGCTCATTAGGCTGTCGATAATGGCTCTTACGCTTTGCTCTTAGGTACATGCAGATAACTGTTTTGGGTTTAGTCTCCGAGTCCGGAACTGGCTCGAGCTAATTTGACCCTCAAGTTCTTATGTTTGTGTGGGTTGGCTACAATAGCTCTTATGGCTTTCCCTTAGGCATATGTAGTTAACTATTTTAGGTTCAGTACTCGATTCGGGTTTCGACTCGAGCTCAACCGATCCTCAAGTTTTTATATTTGAGTGGGCTGGCGACAATGGTTCTTACACCTTGCCCTTAGGCATATGTAGTTAACTATTTTGGGTTTAGTCTACGAGTCAGGTTTAGATTCGAGCTCAATCGACCCTTAATTTTTTAGATTTGCGTGGGCTAGCGCCAATGGCTCTTATGCCTTGGTCCGATGCGGCCTTTTAAAGTAAGCTGGTGACAATGGCTCTTAAGCTTAGGTCGAAGCGACCATTTATTGGCTTTATTTTCCCCTCGTTAAGGACTTTTTGAAGTAATTTTTTCCTGACCTTCATCGGTTAGGAGAGAACCTCAATTTCGAGTCATTTTATGGCGATGCTCGAGCACCTCATGAGGTTTGGCTCGGAGGCTGAGTATCTTAAAGCCTGTGATTTGGAGTTGACGTGGTCGAAACTCTTTTGCCTATGTCTAGGGTAGCCTATTTAACCGGTTCTTTTTGAAGTAGATTCGAAGTAATTGAAGGCCTGTAATTTTGTAGAGACGGTCGGACGTCCCTGAGTTGCGTTAGTTTTGCTGGTACAGCCTTATGACTGTGGTCATTTGTGCTTGGTCGTAGCCATTTTAATCCCGAGTAAGGTGGTTTAGGCGTTTATATCGAGAGTATGCCTTTTAGGGGTCTTACAAGTTCGATATATAGCATTAACTTCGAGATCGAGTTTATGCCTGTAGTATGGTCTTACAAAATTTTATGCCATTGAGGTCTTACAGTTTTTATATACTTGGTACAAGTATGGTTCATGCCTTGCTTCAGGTCTTATAGATTTTTCAGGCCTTTGAGGTCTTAAAGTTTTGTTGTTGCCTTATGTAGGTCTTACGAGACCGAGTCTGACCGCTTGGGGTCTTATGGCCTCGGGTTTTATTAGGAATGGAGATTGGCAATAGTCTCCGAGTCATCGAGGTTGTTCTGGCTCGAGAGCCATTGCTCGAAGCTCGATATTGCCTAATTGAGGTCTTATGATTTTTGAGATTCCAACGCTGAGGTCATGTGATTTTGGATATTTTGATGCCAGTCCCTGAGTGTTCAGGGCACTTTTGTCCTAGGAGATGTTTCGTGATTTTCATGCTGCCTCGACGAGGGCTTATGAGTTTGGAGTTTCGACCCTGCGATCATGCGGGTGCCAAATTGTTGACGGCAGTCTCCGAGTATTCAGGATGTTTTTTATGGAGGAAACATTTTTGCGAAAATGTTGAGTCTCCTTTGAGTATGAGATGCTTTGAAAAAAGGTATTCTTTGATTGCTTGGCATAAGTATACATTTTTTCGTCAGGGGCCCGATTATGCGGACATAGTTCGCTTTGTCCGTTTGGCCCCGTACATCATTTTCCTATTGGGACCCTATTTGGCATTTCTTGGTTCTTACGAATGGATGACCTTTAGGGGGGGATACCCTCCAATGTTCGAGGTTGATTGCAAAAGAATCCTGGAGTACTTGTCGAGTCTTCCATAGGTTGCATGTGGATGTTGCCTCGTTGAAAACCTTGCTCGTAAAACCGCCTTCGGGATAAAAACTCAATTGAAGGAAAAGAGTGCAATGCATGCTTTAAAATATTATGGTCTTCAGGTTGGGTTAGCGCTTTTACTGCTTCGATAGGGCACCCTACATAAGGTTATAATGACATATAAAATTAAATGGAAGATGGTTATGCCTTGCGCGGGATGTGCCGGCGATGTTTCAATGTTTGATATGTCCCTGTCGCTTGTAATGAGGATGTGGCATGGTCCTCTGCTATGTTTAATTTGGCTTAACTAAAGATGTAGTTTGATTACCCTTTACCTATTTCATGAGTGGATGTATTGGAGCCAGTGCCATATTGTGCACCGCGAACATTTCCTTCACTGCTTTCTCTACCCTGTAGACGATTTTAATCCCATCCTTTGTTGGAAATTTCATCATTTGATGGAGGGTAGATGGTACTGCTCTTATACAGTATATCCACAATCGTCCGAACAACGCGTTGTACCTCATGTCTCCTTCGATGACATGAAATTTGACATTTTGGGTCGTGCCTGTCACGCTGACTAGGAGGTTGATTTCTCCTTTCATTGTTTCACTTGCCATGTTAAATCTGTTGAGGACTGGAGTGGCGGGTACGATTTGGTCGAGCAGTTTGTGCTACTCTATTACCCTCGATCGGATAATATTGGCTGAGCTACCTGGGTCCGCGAGTACACATTTTATTTATAATGTATTCACGAGGAAAGAGATTACCATCGCATCATTATGAGGTTAAGGCAATGTCTCGGTGTCTTCTTCACTGAATGTGACGGCATCCTCGGGTATGTACCCCCGGGTTTGCTTTTCTCTGGTGATGGATATCTTTGTCTTTCTTATCACAGGTTCCTGGGGAGCATCGATGCCTCCAAAGATCAGTGGAGATCATGCTGCGGATCATTCGCTTCGTTCTTCTTGGCCGTCTCTCTTCGCCGAAACTGATTTTTAGCCCGATCACTTAAGAACTCTCGGAGGTGACCTTTATTGAGTAGCCTAGCTACTTTTTCTCGGAGCTAGTGGCAATCCTCGGTCCTATGGTCGTGCGTGTTGTGAAATTCACCTATTATGTTATGAATCCATTTGGAAGGATTCGACTATATAGGACTGGCCAACTAGTGTCTCTAATTTTGCTGATGGAGAACACGATGTCCGATACATCGAAGTTGAAGTTGTATTCTTTTAAGTGAGGTGGCTCAGTTAACCCCATATTTTAATCGAACCCGACTCTGTTGATCAATCCCCAAGGATTCTATCCTCGATTTAACCTTTCATTGCGAGGTGGGTTACGCCTCGGGGCATTCCTCCTGTCTTCGATGTATGGATGATACCTTTCTTTGTTTAGCTTTGGCTCCTTCACAAAGAGCCTTCTTGGGTATACTAAGCCAGAGGGGGCTCCCAGCTTGTCATCTTCGACCCTGATTTTCGACCGGTATCGGTTGTGGACGTCTGACCAGGTAACGGTGGGATATTCGACCAAGTTCTCTTTCAGCTGCGTCGAAGCCGCTGAGATTTGCTCATTCAGGCCTTGAGTGTTGGCCTGCACTGCCCAATCGTCAAAGACCGGTGGTAGTTCCATTTTTTCCATTTGAAAGCGAGATACGAACTCTCACATCATCTCATTCTCCCTTTTCTTGATTTTGAAGACGTCAGATTTCCTCATGGCCACTTTGATGGCCCCGGCATGCGCCTTTATCAAGGAATCTACCAGCATGACAAATGAGTCTATAGAGTGTAGGGCCAAGTTATGGTACCACATCATTGACACTTTGGAAAGTGTTTCTCCAAAATTTTTCAGCAGGACGGACTCGATCTCATCGTCCTTCGGGTCGTTTCCCTTTACTGCACAGGTATAGGAGGTAACGTGCTCGTTTGGGTCCGAGGTACTGTTGTATTTTTTAAGTTCTATCTTTCTGAACTACTTTGGAATGCATTTGAGGGTCGCTTCATGTAGGAATTGCTTTTGTATGATCTTCTTCGAGTCCATTCCTTTCAAGATTGGGGGCACTCTCAGAATTTGGTCGACCGTAGAGTTATAAGTCTCGACCTTCTTATTGTTGTCTTCTATCATTTTTTTCCCAATTCGATCCTTCTAGTGAGTTCCTCTAGCAATTTTACGATTACACGATCAACAATCGACCCGTTATTTCTCGATCTCTCCAAGACCTATTCGACCGGGGGAGCTGTCCCCGGTACTTCTGTGTTAGGAGTTTTCTGGTGGCTTTGCAGCTGAGCGATAGCCAGCTGTTGTGCCTGCAACATTTCAAAAATAACATAAAGACTAAAATCCGGTTCTTCCCTTGTTGGGGTTTTTTGAACTTCCTTTGGGCCCTTTAGGTGCACGCTCCTGTTAGTGTGAGAGCTGATATTGACCTGTTGCGCATCGCGCAAACCCACGTCTGCTGGAATTGGTCCTTCTGTGTTTTTGAGGTTTCGTGGTTCCACACGAACCATTGGAACAGCAACACCATTCTCTCCATGGTTTTGAAGGTTGTCATTTTCAACACTATTTTCTGAGCCATACATTTTTACTTGAAATCGAAGATCTTGGACTAGAAACGGTGTGAAAGATAACTTGCATTATGTAATGAAACCAACAAAAAAATAATCACTATTATTTTTAGCCCCACGATGGGCGCAAAACTATATACTGCGAAAATGGTAATAACAATTAAATTTGTTGATGGGACTCTAAAAATAAGTGATCTATTTTTATGATAGTTGTTAAGCAGTTGATGCTAGATATATGAGACTTAGATACAAGATAGAGGTTAATGAGAGAGTGATAATTAAACCGATAAGCTAGTCAATTGGGGCCTCGAGGTCGACTCCAAGGCTCGGCTACGTGCTATCGAGGGTGATCGGGATAGGGCTAATAGTTATGAGACGATTAACGAAGGCTCTTTATGGCCCATAATAAGCAATAAATGAAGAACAACAAGGGAGATAATAAAAGAGAGCAAAGAGAATGTTTTTCCATATTTCGCTTAGAGCAGCTGAAGCAACAAAGGTTTAGAAAATGACAAGGATCCCCTTTATATAGGAGGGGAATCCCTACATAGTACAAAATGTATTAATTGTAAAGATATGGAGATGACGAAACTAGACATGACACCCTGATTCGGGTTTAGAGCAGACCGGGCAAAATGCATTAATTGTAAAGATATGGATATGGGACAACTAGACATGACACTCTGATTCCGGTTTAGGTAGACATACTAGGCTTTTTCAGTCTTAGCCGTACACCTTGGGAACTCCCCATTTTCTTTATTGTCGTGGACATCACTATCTTGGGGTCGGGTGTCGATGACCCTCGAGGGAGGATACTCGGATGTGGCCTCGAGCCTTCGAGGTGACCTCCCGAAGTACCTTAATGACCAGAAATTGGACCCTCCGATTTTCCTGTATACTATAAACTTTAAAATTAAATCCCATTATCCAGGAGGGTCCTTCAAATTTGAAACTAAATCCCATTATCCAAGACGGTGTTGAAGACTTTAAAATTAAATCCCATTATCCCGGAGGGTCCTAATTTCAAGATAACTAAAGATTGATAGCTTAAAAAAAACTAAAAATTGACCCCTTTTTTTCCAAATCCAGACTTCACTTTTTTTAATTATTATCCTAAGAGAAAATTCATCAGACTAGGTTTTCTTACCTTTGGAGAAAATTTCATCAGACTAAGACATTTATCCTAGAAGAAAGTTAAACAGACTAGGTTTTATTTTTGTATCTTAGGAGAAAGATTCATTAGACTGGCCTCTTTTCTTTTTTGGTAACTTAGGAGAAAGATTTATCAGACTACGATTTCGATCCTAGGAGAAAATTCATCAAACTAGGTTATCTTATCTTAGGAGAAAAATTCATCAGACTAAGATTTCTATCCTTGGAGTAAGTTCATTAGACTAGGTCTTCTATCCTAGGAGAAAGATTTATCAGACTAAGATTTCTATCATAGGAGAAAGTTCATCAGACTAGGTCTTCTATCTTAGTAGAAAGATTTATGATAAGTTGGTATTTTACCAACTTATCTTGTCTTAAACCTATATTTTTGCTATGTTTGAGTGATAAAATCGTGTTTTAATGTCATTTACTTCTATTTTACATGTTGTATGTGATTTAGAAGTAATGGTGAAGAAACCAAGTTTAAACAAGTCAAAAAGGAGCTAAAATGGACAAAATTGAACCTGTCAGTGATTTACTCTTCGCAAACGCAAAGGTACAACGCGAACACGAAGAAGTAGGAAGCTAGACCTTCACGAACGCGAAGTACCCATCACAAACGTATAGATTCAGAAACCAAACCTTCACAAACGTGAAGGACTAAAAGCGAACGCGAAAGATGAGGATAGCAAACCTTCACGAACTCGAAGGTGTGGTCGCGAACGCAATGAAGAAAATGGGCGAGAAAACTGGGCAGTTCTAGAATTTTACATTTCTCAGCCCAAACAATTTAATACCCAAACCAACTCATTTGTAAATATCTTTTTGCATATTTTCTATTTTTAGAACTAGAGAGAACATGTTTTGAAGCTAGGGTTTGCACACACACTTGGGTTTTGAAGATTTCAAGCTTGTGGTTAAGGATTTCTTACCCATTTATATTAATTTTTTCATTTCCTTGCATTGTATTGAATATTTAAGTGTGTAGTATTTATTTCCAATAGTTGAATCTTGTTTATGGAAATATTCATAGTAAAAGTGTTGATTAAATACCTTGTTGTTCTTATGTATTGAATGATTTTTATTTATTTATGAAGTGAGTTGTTGTTTCTTTAATTATTCTTGTTCTTTAATGTTTCCAAAGAGATTAGCTAACCCGAGGATTTGCTCATTATCTCCAAATTGATTTTGGAAAAGATAATTTGGGGTTGGGAAAGATTAATTAACAAGAACTTGAGGCTTTAATCCTCATTTTATAGATTCTACCTAGGGATAAGATTGAACTACTTGTAGCCATTACGGGTGTGCTTAATCTCTTAATTGGGTTAGGGATAATTCAATTAGGAAGTCTTGTTAGTCTTTAGACGAAGTTAAAATCAATTCTTAGTGCTTGGCATTGCATAACAAGTGATAATTCTCTTACATTCCTAATCGCCTACATATTGTTCTCAGTGGGATTCGACCCCAACTCATAGTTGGGTAAATTATATTGCGTGTGACCGTGTCTTTACTTTTTAGTATTGGATATGGACGTTATCAAATCATCAAACTAAGATTTCGATTTTAGGAGAAAGTTAATCAGATTAGGTCTTCTATCATAAGAGAAAGATTCATCAGACTAAGATTTCTATCTTATGAGAATGTTCATCAGACTAGTTCTTTTTTTTGTTATCTTTGGAGAAAGATTCATCAGACTAAGGTTTCAATTTAGAGGAAAATCCATCAGACAAGGACTTTTTATCCTAGGAGGAAAAAATGTCAAGATCAATGGCAAGATTTTATGCCCAATAGCAAGACAAATATAGGCAAATATTTGAGAAACTTCCCTTTGTCGGCTCTTCTCTTCTTTTCTTTTTCTTTTCTTTTTCTTGTTTTTTTCGATTTTTTTTTAATTTAGGTTTCTTTTTTCTTTTTGAAACACTTTCCTTGCATTGATTTGTTCCTGTTTCACACAAAGAAAAATTTATCAGTTTTGAAAATGGTGGTTGGTTTGTGGCCTTGAGTCCTGAGCAGCTTGACTTTTGTTCATTCAACTTGAGTCGGTTTTAAGAGACCTTTGTTCTACATAAACCTTAATTGTTTCACAGCCAGTACCATTTGTATCTGCGGCTCAATCAACCTTATCTCAACTGGATATCTTGGCATAGGTGACCTTTTCTGATATCTTCAATGACTTCCTAATATTTGAGCAATTTGTCTGCCTGAGAGAATCACCAGTTATCTTTGCTTGCGCCAAGTAGGCTGACAAGGGTCTTTTGGGGGATCCTTTTCATGAATCCTCAATGCATGTTGACAGTAACAACCGAGTGTGCTGGCCAAATTTACCTTGTGCAACTGAAAAACTGATAGCAGATTTTAAAATCTTTTGAAAAGCTCGAATTGAAGGACACAATGCTGTAAGGAAACAAGTATTAACAAGAAATGCTCCTGTCGGAAGGACAGAAGGAAGAGATTTTTTTTTTTAGAAATAACTAGCCTTAGTGATCATGACATGCATTTTGGATTTAACCGCGGATCTATCAAACTGACCAAATCTTCCCTACTACCATTCTTATGACTTCGAAATTGGGCTTGTTCGTGCCAATCCTTTGCATCAGCTTCACGACTCGCTTTCAATTAGTGGTGACTCGAGGGGTTTTTAATAACAAGACTCTCTCATTTATTTATCTCTTCTTACCGTCACCTTACAGTGCCCATGAAGGTTTTCACTAGTAAGACTCCCTCATTTTTCTTTTGCTTTCTTGTGGGAGAAACTTGACAGTATTTTATGTCGTGTGACAACTGTTGCTTATTTCATGCATCTCTTGGCATTCTTGAAAGTTGATGGAGATATTTCTTTGGAAGGATTTAGGATAGTGTTAGAAAGAAAGGACGTCACAAAGGCTCAAAATAGACTCAAAGTAAAGGGGTTGTAGACTTATAACTCTTGGAATCGACCCTTTCAAAAGTGAAATAAAATCTTTGCCCCAGTTTCCACTATGTGAAATTTTTAGATTGTTTTTTTCTTTCTTTTTATTTGATTTCTTATTTGGTTGGACCGAACCATGCGGCTACCTATGTATCATTTTTAAGGAATCAGGTCGAACATAGTTCAAACATCTAACCTAACTTTTTTCTTTCATCTTTCTTTCTATTTATTTTTCCTTTCTTTTTTTTTTTCTCTTTGTTTTCAAAACAAGTTTCCACAGCTTCTATTTTCTAGGGCATGGACCTTTGATAGTTCTTTTCTTCTTTATTTTTTTTTCTCTTGAACTTTCTAAGAATTGCCCCAGTTTATACTCTTAGGACATGGATATTTTTTTCTTTTTTTTCTTTTTCCTTTTTTTGACTCTTGGCTCTAAACTTGATTCCAAAAGAGGGTGGTCAAACGAAATAATATAGACTCAAAAAGGGTAGCGAAGGATATAAAGTATTTGGAGAGTAGAAAAAGGGCCTCCCAGTCTCTAGAACACGAACATAGTATCTTTTTGCGATCACAGCATTGACGAACATGTCTGTCTTCTTGGTGTGTTGTGGTCACAAGGACCATTCTGTCCCTTAATGTCAAACATTCTAACAAACTTTAAATGATTCTTCCTCAACTCGATCTTCACAATGATTTTGAAGGCAAATATTATTAACCTCCACGAGTCTGACTATTCTAGTTCCACTTGAATTTTACTCGGGCTTAATGTAATGACGCGGCCAGTTATTTTAAGAAATAATGCCCCGATCCCCTATTAACTGCATTCCCCGTGTGTGTTTCCATTATTGTGAGTTGTCGTGAGGATTTATTTGGAGTTTCAGAGAGTTTTGGGACACTTAGTCCCTAAATGAGAATTTAAGTTTTAGAATTTGGACCATAGCTGGAACAGTGTGAAGACGGCCTCGGAATGAAATTTCGTAGATTCCGTTAGCACCGTTGGGTGATTTCAGTTGTAGGAGCATGTTCAGATTGTGTATTGGAAGTTCATAGCTTATTTAGGCTTGAAATGCCGAAAGTTGAATTTTTGAAGTTTCCGGTTCGATAGCAAGATTTTGATATCGGGGTTAGAATAGAATTTCAGAAGTTTGAGTAGCTCTGTAATGTTGATTGTGATATGTTTGCAAATATTTAGGTCATTAGGACGAGGTTTGATAGCCTTTTTGATCTAAAGCATAATTTGAGCCTTTTTGAAGTTCTTAGGCTTGAATCCGATGTTGTTTGAGGTGTTTTGAAGATTCATACAATTTTGAACAGTGGTATTGGACTTGTTTTTTATTTTAGTTGAGGTCCCAAGGGCCTCGGGCAATTTAGGATGGTTGACAGAAAGATTGGGAATTTAGAGTTGCAGCTGAAGTTTATAGCTGTTGTCATAACCATATCTGCGTTTGGGAGGCCACTCTGTGACTCCCGTAGTTGCGGAATCAAGACGCAGAAGCGGACAAGAGGTGAGTTGTGGGGAGCCACAGAAGCGAATGGTTGGTCGCATCTGTGATGGCCCAAGTGCGAGTGAGCGACTGCAGATGTGGTCCCATGCCTTTTAGTGAGAATTGCAGAGGCGGATGTTGGACCGCAAATGCAGATTTGTTGGGCAGAAAATATGAATTTTGAGGGTTTGAAATCAAAAGATAGAAAATTGATTTGGAGCTCGGAAGACGGTGATTTTGGGAGGATTTTGTAGAGGAAATCAGTGGGTAACGATTCCTGATCCCTTTCTAGATGTATCCCAATATTTTAATCTTTGTTTTGTCATTTAAATTCGGATTTGAGATGAAAATTGGGGAAAAAATTGGAGAAAGGTCTTAAACCTAAATTTTGAGTTTTGATTAGCAATTTGACTTTGGATTTGGATAATTTTGGTATGGTTAGAATCGTGAGAGTATGAGGATTATGAAAATGTAAATTTTTACCCGATTTCGAGATGTGGGCCCGAGGGGTATTTTTTCCATTTTTTCTAAATTCGCGTATTAGCTTAGAATATATTTGTAGAATTAGTTATTTGAAATGTTATTTACATTATGCAATTGAATTGAATACATTTGGTCCATTTGGAGTTGAGTACTCATGGCAAGAGCGTGGTATCGAGTTGATTTTGAGCCGGTTCGAGGTAAATGGCTTGCCTAACCTTGTACGGGGGAAACTCCCCTTAGGATTTGGTATTGTTCATAATTGAAATTCGTTTTATATGAGGTGACGAGTACGTATTTGTTCTAATTGTTGAAAATCTAATTTTCATTAAGTCCTGTTTGTACTACTTGAAAATTTAAGCCTGTTGTTAGCTTAGGGAAGCACGTCTAATTGACTTAATTTCCCATTTGCTCAACTGCCTTATCTGAATTATGTGCAACATGCTAGGTTAGAAATACCTGCTTACCTTGGTATGAAATTTGAATTGAATTGGGTTTTCTTCGTGTTGCTGCTGTGTATTTATGTATCTCGGAAGACCACCCTATATGTTTACTTTGGAACTACGGATTTGTATTCCGGGAGATCCACTTGCACTTTTATATTAGAACTATGGGACTGTACACGGTAGATTCCCCCAGTACTAGTTATTTACATTTGGGACTATAGATCGGGAATTCAGATAGATCCCCACGCACTACGAGTTGGACTACAGGACGATATCCCGGGAGATCCATTGGATATATATATTTAGACTACAGGACGGTATCCCGGAGGATCAATTGGATATTTATATTTGGGACTACAGGACGATATCCTGGGCGATCCCCGATGGTTATCTATGTGTTAAACTGTATTCCTTTTCGTGATTTCGTTGTCTTTATTATAGACGTGTTGTTCTTTGTATCCTGTGTTACTGCTTTCTGTTGCACCTGATTATATTGTCTTCTCCAATACTGTTATACCTCGTATTTAATTTAACTTCAGTAGGACCCTGACTTCCCTCGTCACTACCCGGCTTAGGTTAGGCTTGAAACTTACTAAGTACCGCTGTAGTGTACTGATACCCTTTCTGTGCATGTTTTTCATGTGCAGATCCAGGTATTCCACTCAGTCTTATCACACTTGAGGCGAGGCGATTTTGTATATACTTCGAGGTATATCTGCCGCGTCCGCAGACTGAAGAGTCCCTTTTAATTCTCAGTACTAGTAAGCCCTTTTGTATTTCCTTGTTGATAGACATTTGTGCAGTTAGAGCTTTATATGTAATCTCTTAGCTTGTGATTCTGGGGGTTTTGTATTTTGGGAGTGTGGGGTTGAGATTCTTAAACACTATTTAATTTTGTTATCTTAAACACTATTTAATTTTGTTATCTTAAACACTATTTAATTTTGCTATCTTCGTTTTCAATTACTTTCTTTCCGCAATTGTTTCTTTTTCTGCATTTGTTAGGCTTACCTAGTCGTAGAGACTAGGTGCTATCACGATAGTTCAAGGAGGGCGACCTGGGGTTGTGACACTTAATTCCAAGTTATTTCGACTCTTTTTCATCCTCAAAAGTGTCTTTTTCTCAGTTGTCCAATTTAAGCTTAAATCATTTTCCTAAGATCTGGCCAAGAATTCCGCATGCATGTCATGTCACCAGAAGTAGCGTGAAAAGAACTATGCACAAAATGGACAGAAAATGATAGATTGCTTTTTATTGAACAAAGGATAGCAGGGTCCGATAATACACAAAGAAGAAGAAAAGACGACAAAATAAGCTACCATGGCTAAAGGAGGAGTGCCTTTCCAGGTACTAAACGACATCTTAGCAACACATTCGCACATCAACATTACTACGACACTTAAATTTGACAAGTCATCCAAAACATCCTATATTCTGTTACTCAAATCTGGTAAAGTTAACCCTCACATATGCCTCCATTTTTTTTGATTTTTCCCTGCCTACTTGCCTTTTCGTGACTTTGGGTCAACAACAATGGTGCTTGTTCCATTGGTTGAGAAGATGTTTTTATTTCTGAGGGATCATGGATTGTTTTCGTGACTTGCCATTGCAAAACAATAAACCGACCACCTTTGATTAGCTTTTATTTCAAAACAAAAAGCATGTTAGAATAAACACTCTTTTTTTTTCTTTTCTGATTTTTTTGTTTTTTTAACCATTCGATCGAACATAATGTGAGTTGCCTATGTATCATAACGCCACATAAATAAGATCTTTGTATATTTCGGGAAGATCGGGAATAATTTAAATAAATCATTTTTTTAATTTCAGAAAGAAAGAATTATAAAGAAGAAAGAAAATAGTTTTTGGATTTCAATTTTTTCAATTCGTTTTTGTTTCGAATTTTTTGTTTTGCTTCTTTTTTTTTATAAATATTTCGAAAGAAAATCTTCTAAAGAAAATATTTTTTGGATTTTTGGACTTTTATTTTGAATTTATCAAAGAAATACTACTAAAGAAAAAAAGAAAATATTTTTTTTATCTTGATATTTTCTTTTCCATTTTTAAAAGAAGAATGAAAATATTTTTGAATTTTGAGAAGAAATTAAAAGAAAATATTTTTGTATTTATTTTTAAAGAAACAGAGTCTAAAAGAAATACTTTCTAAAGAAGGAGTTAAAAGAAAATATTTTTGGACTTTTTAAAAAATTGTGGGCCGGAACCGATGAGGTTTTCCTACTTATCTCATATCAGGTGAGAATCAGACCCGCGTAGTTCGGCCAGTTTTGACGCAACAAGAAAATATAACTTATTTTGAAATAACTTTTTCTCTTTTTTTTTTCCATAATTTCAGTAGAGTTTAAGGATAATTCAAATACCTATCTCTCACTCCTGATTTTTTCGTTTTTCTTTTTTCTGTCCTTGTTTTTTTTGTTTATTTCATTTCCCTATTCTAGAAGCCAGTCAACATGCAGCCTGAAACAGACAGCTACATAAGTAGCAAGTAAGATGCATCAGGATGATATTTAATTTGGGTACACCTATCCTAGAAGGACACAGTACCTATATTGAGTCCCCAAAGTCAAATACACGTGATGCAAACCAGCGTTCTTACTAGGGATCCGGCATGAGGCTATGTTATTCTAGGTTTAACACCTAGGTGTTTCGCTCTTGACCTGGCTTACCCGAGCGGACAACTCGAGCCGGGGGAGGGGGAGGTGGAGGGGGAATGTACAGGTAACCAAAAGGACATCCGGCTTAGTTACTAATATGATCCACGTTCTAAATTAGGGTATGACACTAAAAGAAAAGAAGTCACGGCAGCGTGCACTTCCCAGGAGATTAGAAAAGTGGGGTTTCAACAACAGTTTATAAACAGTTCAAATAATATCAAAGTGATAAAAAGCGGATTTAGCACACTAGACCCAAACACATTGAAATTCAGATAATAAACAAAAGCTAACTATAACAGTTATTCCAAGCTTGTATACGGTGAAATCAGCGGGTCTAATTTCCCGTCATAAAGGCATTTCGGAAGACCATATCGAAGCCTCAAGGATGCAAAGATGCGATCGAGTCTCCTTCCTCGAAGATTGTCGACACCCGACCTAAAGCAATATCGACCGTGGCTAGAGTAAAAACGGGGAGTTCCCAAGAGACATGGCTAAGTCTGACAAAGCCTAGCCGACCTACCCTGAACCCGTATTAGGGTGTCATGTCTAGTCGTCCCATCTCCATGTCTTTACAATTAATGCATTTTGTACCGTGAAAGGATTCCCCTTCTATATAAAGGGGATCCTTGCCATTTTGTAAACACGATTGTTCCAACTACTTCATACGAAATATATAAGAACTCTCTCTCTCCCTCTTTTCACTGTAACATACTATCTCAATACTATTTCTCCTATGTATTATCTTTATACTTGGTCTTCATATATTGTACATCATTGGCCAAAAAGAGCCTTCGCTGATTATTTTATAACAGTTAGCCCTTCTCCGATTACCATTAAGTGCTTGAGCCCGAGCCCAGGAATCGGCCTCAAGGCTCCGTATCGGTCTGTCCGAGACCCTGATTGGCTAGCTCATCGGTTTGATTTTAACTCCGTTTTAGCTCGCATTTCATCTCTAAACTTCATACACCGAGCATCAACTGCTTAACAACTAGCATAAAAATAGACCACGTATTTTTAGAATCCAATCAACAAATTTAATTGTTTTTACCATTTTCATGGTAAACACTTTGGTGCCCACCTTGTGGCTAAAAATAATGGTTATTATTTTCTTGCTGGTTTCATTACACAATGAAAGTTATCTTTCACTTTTTTTCTTGTCCAAGACCTTCGATTTCAGGTCAAAATGTCTGGCTCAGTAAACAGAGCTGGGAACGACAACTTTGAAAACCAAGGAGAAAATAGTGTAGTTGTTCCAATTGTTGGTACGCCACCAAGGAACACCGAGAACACAACTTGAACAATTCCAGCAGAGGCGGGTTTGCGTGATGCACTGCATGTCAATCTAACCTTACGCACCGAGAGGAGCATACAACAAGGCAACCAATATGATGCCCGAAAAACCATAGCTCGGAAAGAATGGGATGTTAGCCTTCATGTTATTTTTGAGATGTTGCACGGACAACAGCTGGCTATCGCCCAGCTACAAAGCCATCCGAAACTCCTAGTACAATAGCACCAGGGAGGACTAGAATAGGTACCGGAAAGATCGAGCAATAATAATTGGTAGCCGATCCTGCCATCATAAAAATGCTCGAGCACCTCACCGAAAGGATCAAGTCAGGTGATAAAATGATATCAGCTAATGACAAGAAGGTCAAAACCTATAACTCCTGGGTAGACCAAATCCCGAGCGCACCCCCGGTTTTGAAAGGTGTAGATTCGAAGAAGTTCGTGCAACAACCATTCCCAGAGGAAACGGCTCCGAAACCCCTTCTAATAAAGTTCAGAATGTTGGAACTCCCAAACTACAATATGACCTCAGATCACAACGAACACATTACTGCCTTCACGTGCATAGTAAATAGCAATAATATCAATAATGACGAGATCGTGTCTGTCTTACTAATGAAGTTCGGGGAAACACTCTCGAAAGGGGACATATGTGGTATCAAAACCTAGTTCCCAACTCCATAGACTCGTTTTCCATGTTGGTAGACCCCTTCATAAAGGCACATGTCGGTGCCATCAAAGTAGCGACGAGGAAGTCTGACGTGTTCAAGATAGAGCAGAGGGGGAACGAAATGCTGCGAGAGTTCGTATCTCACTTAAAAACGATATGAATGGAACTACCATCAGTCTCCGATGACTAGGAAATGCATGCCTTCACTCAAGGTCTGAATGAGCGGAGCCCAGCGGCTTCAAGACAACTGAAAGAGAATCTGATCGAATACCCTCCGTGACCTGGTCGGACGTCACAACTGATACCAATAAAAGATCAGGGTCGAGGATGACCAATTAGGAGCCCCCTTGGGCTCAGTATATCCAAACAGTCTCTTAGTAAAGGATCCAAAACCAAACAAAGAAAGGTATCTGACATATACCGAAGATATAAGGAACTCCCTGAGACGCAACCCGCCTCGAAAAGATCGATCAATGAACTGATGACAGAATCCTCAGGGGCTCATCAACAGAGTTGGGTTTGATAGAAATGCGGGGCCAACTGAGGCACCTCGCTTGTCAGAATACAACTTCAACATTGACATATCAGACATCATGTTCTCCATCAGCAAAATCAGCAATGGCCCAGGCCTGTACAATCGGATCTTTCACAAAGGAAAAATAACTCAACATACATGGGCATAGGACCGAGGATTGCCGTCAACTCCGTGAGGAAGTGGCCCGGCTACTCGACAACGGTCACCTTCAGGAATTCCTCAACGATCGAGCTAAAAATCAGTCCCGAGAAAGAGAAACAACCAAAAAGAACAAAACGGATGAATCACAACATGTTATCCACACAATCGTTTAAGACACGTCTTCGTCTGTATTTAAATAAAGGATCGCATTGCATCCACCAAAAGAATGCTAAAATTTAAAAGCTCCATTGCCACTGAGGTATAATCATCTCCCTTTTTTATTTTTTATTTTACGATAACTTTTTTGTAGGCTCCTGATCAAAGCAGTCAAGATGCCGATCCGGCTCGAAAACCTTAAGGTTTCAAAATGTTTGTTGCACTCTTTTCCTTCGACCGAGTTTTTATCACGAATAGGGTTTTTTCGGCAAGATTTTTAACGAGGCAACATCCACGTAGTACCTAAAAAATACTGGAGGGCATCCCCCTAGGGTCCCCATAGTAAAATGATGTATCGGGCCAAACGGTCGAAAAAACCATGCCTATATAGTTGGGCCCACGACAACAAAACTACATGTACTTGCTCCAAGTAATCAAAGAATATCTTTTGCCAAAGAATCTCATACTCCAAAAGAAACTCAGCATTTTTGGAAAAAAGAATCCTCCATCGAGAATGCCCCAAATACTCAGAGATTGGCATCAATAATTCAGCCCCTATATGACCTCAACATCGGAACTCCAAACTCATAAGCCCTCAATGAGGCAATACAAAAGTCACGAAGCACCTCTAAAAAAGAAAAATGTCCCGAACACTCGAAGACTAGTGTCAAAAGCTAAAAAAGCGCATGACCTAAGGGTCGAAATCTCCGAAATCATAAGCCCTCGATGAGGCAATACTGTGCTCAAGAGTAACTGCTCCCGAGCCAAAACAAACTCGATCATTCAGAGACTGTCGCCAATTTCCATTCATCAAAAACCTGAGGCCAAAAGACCACGAGTGGGCAGACTCAATCTTATAAGACCTACATAAGGCAATAACTAAAACCATAAGACCTCAAGCAAGGCATTAACTATACTTGCACCAAGTATAGAGAAAAACTGTAAGACCTCAAGTAAGGGATGAACCATACTTGTACCAAGTATCGACAAAAACTGTAAGGCCTCAAGCAAGGCATGAACCGTACTTGTACCAAGTATTGAGAAAAACTGTAAGACCTCAAAGGCAAGAAAATTTTGTAAGACCTTACTACAGGCATAAGCACGATCCTGAAGTTTAGGATGTATATCAAATTTGTAAGACTCCTGACCCTCCGTATAGACACCTAAACTACTACAATCGGGATAAAAAATGGCTCTAGCCAAGAACAAATAACTGCAGTCATACGGCTGTACCAACCAAACTAACACGACTCAGTGACGCCCGACCGTCGCTGCAAAATCATAGTTAATTACTTCCAGTCTAACTCAAAAAGAACCGGTTAAATAGGCTACCCTTGATATAGGCAAAAGAGCTTCGACTATGTCAGCTCTAAACCACAAGGCTTTGAGCTACTTAGCCTATAAGCCAAATCTCTTGAGGTTTTCAAACATCACCGCAAACAACTTAAAATCGAGGTTCTTCCTGAACCGATGATGGGTCAAGAAAAATCATTTCAAAAGTCCTTAACGAGAGGAAAATAAAGCCAATAAAGGTTTTCTTCGACCCAAAGCATAAGATCTATTGCCGGCAGCTTACATTAAAAGGTCGCATCGGCCTAAAAGCGTAAGAGCCATTGTTGCCAACTCACACAAACATGAAATCTTGAGGGCAAATGAGCTCGAGTCGTAACCTGATTTAGAGACAAAACCCAAAATAGTTACTGATATAATCCTCAAGGAAAAGCATAAAAGTCATTGTTGCCAGACTAATGAGCCTCAGCCCCACATACACAAAAGATCGCTTCGATTAAAGGTGTAAGAGCCATTGCCGCCAGTCCATGCAAACATAAAAGCTTGAGGTCCAAATGATCTCGAGTCGAAACCCAACTTGGAGACTAAACCCAAAATAGTTGAACAAAAGCATAAGAGCTCAAACGCCAGCTTATACTAATGGTCGAATCAACGGAGTGCGTAAGAGCCCCCGGGACAGCCTATTGAGCCCCAAGGCCATATCACGAGTCTAAGGATTCTTACCAACTCTGAGACCAGTTCACCTGGCCAAACGCTAGACATAAATGGGTACATAAGAGGTAAACCCACTAGTTTTCTTTTATACACATGCGAGAAATAATAGATTCTCCATCTACAAACATGCTCTGAAGATACTACATAAAAAATGACAAAATCTATGCCCTACCCCAGAGAGCTACAGCCTACCGGCCTCATATTCACTCTCTTCGACATTGAACAAGAGTAATCGGGCATCACGCTCGTCTTCCCTCGCTAGCGCCAACTCTTCCGAGAGAACAAAACCCCTGGCGCCGATCTCCTCGAGAATCTTTCTTCAAGACTTGCAACGAGCATATTCTTTGATCCTCTCTTCATGATCGAGAACCCTCTTCAACTTGGCTTGGTCATCGATAGCGTCCTTCAAATAAATTGGCACAGTTCAATGCTGCTCCAGTTCACGCATCAACGATCTCAGCCCTTTTGAAAGCTCATATTCGAGCTTTATGATCATATCCGCTTGAACTAAAGCATTATCATGAGCTAAGAGGAGTTAGAGCTTGAAGGCATGAACATTAGCCAAGGCATCCTTCTCCTCTAAAGCCTGAACCTGCGCCCGAGCTCTTAGCTCACCACAGGCATTCCTGACTTAGTCGGCCTCACCCCGAAGACATTCCAGGGCCTCCAACTTTTTCTGTAGCTAGGATAGGCGAATAGTTAACCATGGAAGTTAAAAGTCAGAACACATAATTGCACGGGATGGAAAATTACCTACTCCATCAAATAGCTCTCGTATTTCGAGCTCTAGTATGCCTTATATCGCATGTGTGCCAGCTCGATTTCCTTGTCCTCACAAAGGAGCCTAAGGGATATATCATCATCTAGAGCTTTCCATAGCCTAGCTCCGTGACGGAGCAACTCAGACCTGAGAATGTAACTCGATAAGGAAGGGAAGACGCGAGATTTGGAAGGCCTATATCGAAACTCATTGCAAAATGAAGTCGTCAGACTTCCTCGAAGTCTGAGCGCACATCTGTTGATCTAGTCCCCTCAGCCTTGGAAGAATTGACCCGATCGAAGCACGATCGCGTGGATAAACCATCTCTCCAGAACCAGAAACTTCGGGTGCGATAGGCACTGACTATGTTTCCGTCGCGAAGCCCCAACCCCATTTAGCCTTACTTTGAGCGCCATCGCCCTGCGAATGCATGTCCCGCTTATTATTGACGTTCTTAATCCCGCAAGCTCGCACACCCATAACCTGATGTTTTTCTTCCCACCTGCCCCGAGACACAGCTCACCCCCTGCACTAATCACAAGTTGAGTGGGTTGCCAACTTCAGGACCCAACTAGGAAGTCCAGGAATATCGCCCAGCTCCCATGAAATTGCTATAGAAAAGGAAGAAACACATTTATAAAACCATCCTTCACCATAAGCAAATTTGGGAAGGCATGGGATGCACCATTTACGTATGTAGTTCCATTCCTCAGGGAATAGCATAAGTTCCACCGGGATAATGTCAGTCGTCTGGATGAGGACGAACTGACTAATCCACTCCTGATCTCCATCTTCTCCTATGTCAACAACAAAGTACGTGGTCGAGCGGCACCGCAAGGTTAGCTGGCCTCAATGGTGAACAGGTCGGTATAGCCTAATAAGATAACTGAGCGTGAATTCAAGCCCCGCCTTATCCGTAAAGAACCTCATCATCAACACTATTCGCCAAAATGACGGTTATAGCTACGCCAAGGTAACCCGACACTTTAAACAGAAATTGAGCACTACCCGATCAAGGGGGCCAAGTGTGAAAGGATACGTGTACAAATTCAGGAACCCATCAACATGATCCGATATGCCCTCATCTGGGGGAGCACCCGTAGCGCTACCTTCTCTCCTCCATCCACAGTCTCTCCTCACTAACTCAAGGCGCTCCTCTCTTATTGAAAACATAGTCTTCAAGGTAAGATCTTGTTGATCCCGAACACCAGGAGCAAAACTCTCCCCTCCCTGCTGGACAGACCCCGAGGTAGAAGTCGTGGCTATGGAGAGACAAGAAAATTGAAGCAACAACCTACACAAACACTTTAGTGCTAAGGTAATGAAGTGCTCAATGCCGAAACAGAAGGATAACTATCTAAAATAGTATGATCTTCCAAGAAGAGGAAGTTCCTATATATATATGTATATAAAGAAACGATAATGGTCCGCCTATCTAAGTTAGGTCCCAGAAAGCAAACAAGCATCTTCTTCAACCCCAAGGTGGTACACGATCTCGAGGATCTCCACGAAAAGAAGTTATGCTTTAAGAAGCCAATAGAGTCATGCCTAGTCCCGAGGTGGTACCCGACCACAAGGATCTCTATAAAAAAAAGTTAGGCTTTATGAAGCCAACAACATCATCCCCAGTCCCGAAGCAGTACCCGACCTCGAGGACCTTCACCAAAAAGAAGTTCGGCTTTAAGAAGCCAACAATATCATTTCCAGTCCCGAGGTGGTACCCGAGCTGGAGGACCTCTATAAAATAGAAGTTGTGCTATAAGAACCTAGCGGCATCATTTCCGGTCTCAAGATGATACCCGATCTCGAAGGCTCCTCTCAAGAGGAAAAACAAGCACTTCGAGGTCCTTCCACAAGGGCTCGACCTCAGGATGTCGACCCAATCTGGGCAACCCCTAAGAGGGGACCTATTTACAATACCTTAAAAGTTATCTACACCAAGCTTAAAGCAAGTTTCCAGGTGCATGGAGCTAACCCTCACTGGGGGAACGCTCCCGAAAATTTCAAGGCTCGAGGTATTATTTTCATATGACCCAAGGTAAGGGTCCCGACGGCTCGAGTCTATTGGATCAATTCAAGCTTGATCTGAGGAACATCAGAGGGTCCTGAGAGAGGCCATTTGTATCAAGTGAAGGCCAGAAAGAATACTCACACCCGGGCCAGATATTGACAATAGTCAGCAGAGGCATACATTTAGAGTATCCACAAATGTTAAAGAAAAGGGCAAGCATAAAAGACGAAAATCGAGAAAACACCATTATATTTTTATATTCATAAACGTTCAGTTCCAGTAGCCCTCGAGGAGTCCTTACATATGATTACAAAGAATCAAAGGGATACACATAGTAAAAGACTAAGAGCCTAGCCTATTCTCAATAGTGCAACCTCGACAACAGCTATCATCCCTTCGGGTGCATGACCTGAAACACAATATCTTCCAAAGCGCCATTCCCATCGGAGTCTTATCTTGAACCCCAAGAATGGAATCTTCAAAAGGGAAGATGTAGATCGGTAAAGCGATGGATAAGAGCAAAATGACGAAGGAGAAGCCGAAAGGATAGAAGATGTGTCTAGGTGAAAAATCTGGCTAATGAGCATTTCTCCAGTACTACTACTTTAAGTCCACTTCTTGGGTGATTAAGTCATGCAAGCCACCGGCCAAAGATGCCACTTCATCCCAAGGAATCCAAAAGGGGTGTAGTGCGCCAAGCCGGGGTATGAGGGTGAGCAGCGGAGTATAGTTTGAGCACCCTCATGAGCAGCGATGTAGAGTCCAAACGTCCTTCTAGATCGAAAGAAGTTGGCCGCCCCTATATAATCACCTCGAGCTAGAAACAACAGGAGTAATAGGCATAACAACAACAACAATAACGACAAGATAGTATGATCTCGCTTGACAAAGGGAGGCTCAGGCAAAAGGCCACCACACAACTGATGAAAATGCTTCCATGCAACCTTAAAGCCGTGAACCCCAAACATGGTAGTTAACAGTCAAGAAAAGGAAGAATGAATAGTGAAAGGCACTTAGGTAAAGAGATAGAGCCGGGACGGACCCATTCATAGGGGGTGATAACACAGCCATCAATTACTTTGAAAGACAAATCGGCAGGCGCAATCAATGCATTCTTAAAAACCGAATCCACAGTGGTACTGTCACTTTGAAGAACGAGAATCGATAGTGAATTGAATGACATTGAAAAGATAAGTCCATGGGATGTCCCAGTTATTGTGAAGGCTCACGTCATAGATTGTGTCACTAGTATGATGTCGTTGTAGAAATCCCAAAGGGTTGGATGTAAAAATCATTTCCCATCACTTCATTCTATAAAATACAGAGACTTTTTGTATACAGGTAAATCGGAGGGTCTAACTCATCATAAAGGCATTTTCGAAGACTATCTCGAAGCCTCGAGGCTGCAACGATGCGATCGAGTCTCCTTCCTCGAAGCTCATCGACACCCCGCCTAAAGACAATATTTACCATGGCTAGAGTAAAAATTGGGAGTTCCCAAGACACACGACTAAGTCTGACAAAGACTAGGCGGCCTACCCTAAACTCGTATCAGGGTGTCATGTCTAGCCGTCCCATCTCCATGTCTTTATAATTAATGAATTTTGTACCGTGAAAGGATACCCCTTGTATATAAAGGGGATCCTTGCCATTTTGTAAACACGGTTGTTCCAAATACTTCATACAAAATTTACAAGAACTCTCTCTCTCTCTCTCTCTATTCTCTCTAACATACTGTCTCAATATCATTGCTCCTGTGTATTATCTTTATACTTGTTATTCATATATTGCTCATCATTAGCCATAAAGAGCCTTCACTGATTATTTTATAACTGCTAGCCTTTCCCCGATTACCATTAATATCTTGAGCACGAGCCTAAGAATCGGCCTCGAGGCCCCATATCAGTCAGTCCGAGACCCCGATTGGCTAGCTCATCAGTTTGATTTTCACTCTATTTTAGCAAGCATTTTGTCTCTAAACTTCATACACCGAGCATCAACTGCTTAACAAGTAGCAAAAAATAGATCACATATTTTTAGAGTCCCATACACAAATTTAATTCTTATTACCATTTTCACGATAAACAAAGCTCGAATTCTGAACCCTGAAGCAGAAATTCTGAGTTCTATTACAGGTTGTTTTCCCCAATAGAGTCGCCAAAGCTGTCACACCTCTTTTTTATCCAAAAGGAATATAGCGATGTTTTTCCAATTAAAGTGACAATAATAGAAACAAGATTATTTATTCAACCTCAGAGTCTCCACTTGAGATAATTTATGGTGTCATAAGTCACCGATTTAAAATCTCGAATCGAGGAAGTTTGACTCTGGTTTACAGTCTGCAAAATACAGAACTCTGGGTAAGGAATTCTGTTTATCCGGGAGAAGGTGTTAGATATTTTCGGGTTATGAGGTTGTAGCACGGTCGCTCAACTATTAATAATTGGCCTAATTATCTGATTTTTTTTTACATATTTTAAACCTATTGTGCATTTGTAACTTTATAATTGCTTTTAATTATTTTAAACTGCTTTTTAGGATTTATGAATTTGTTTCTTGAACAAGTTATGATTTTCGTACACTTGCCATTTTGGAACACATTGCAAACCAAGATACACTAAATGCACCCGCACTTTGAGACATGTTTATTTTAAGATTAGTTAAAATTACAGTTGGGTCACATGAAATGCACACCTGAATTGGGGATTGGGTATCACGACCATACCACGGGAACTGTAGCCATTGTCATGATGATTTTTTTAATTATCGTGCCCAAAACAAACTACGACGTTCATAATAGTTTTCCTATGTTTCGGATTATTGTGAGTGTTAAGAGTTATGTTCTTCTGACTAAGCACCACACATGGCCTACTCTTATTCCTTGCCAAGAAAGAAACTACTCCAATTTTTCATCTACCCAATTAAAAGCATTTACTCAAGAACCAAGGCTAAATATATCACAATAAAAAAAACTAATTAAAACAATTTAAATAAAAACTAAGACATGCTACTCAGAAAATGTAGAATCACAAATCAACCAACACGTGCACCAAGCTACCGGAGCAAAATGAAATGAGAACGAAAATTAAGGAATGGACCATTTATTCTTGGACAAAGCTGAAAATTGCAAATCAATCGGGCTAAATGAATCAACAATGCATGGACTGAAATACCAAAATTGCAAAACAAAACCTCGAATCGACACCGAAAAGCTCAAAACCCAAATTGTCCTCGTCCACCCTCCCTCCTTTACAAAAAGCATGGATCACAGTGCTAAACAGTAAATATCAGGTTCAACACCATCCTCCAAAACTCCAAAAACCTCATAACTCTTCTAAAGCACATTCTCTTTCACAAGAGAAATCAACCAAAATTTACAAGTTTTCAAAGAAGGATATAATCACCTACTTGCCAATGTCCTGAATACATCCAATGCATCATAAAACCCAACATTCTTGAATTGGGAACAACATAAATGAACAAAAAGATCAAATGTCCTAACATCAACACAAAAATCAAACACTCGACTTAACTCCACTAAAGAAACAACAACCTCTAAATGCTTTAGTTACGAGTAATCAAATGGTGCACGTAATTTCCCATCAATTAACCTTATCAAAATTAACCTAGCAGCATCATCATGATTCGAGGTAACGAGCAAATGAAGCAGAGTACAATAAGATCAAACACTGAAACTAAAACCATATGAATCGGACGCTAGATGGAAAAATTTCAAAGCATTCAATGGTTTTAAAGATGAATGAATTTTGAAGAAAATAGCATCACACTGAAGTGGAGTCAAATGGGTCAACAAATCTTTAATCTTTAACGAATCTACATGTGTGTTTCAGAGTACTGAAGTAACCCATGCGCAAATTCAAATCAAATACCTTTTGATGTTTACTTTCTGAGTGGGGTTAGGCTGCTTAGAAGGTGTTTGGTGTAATGTCTCACTAGTTTGATCTGAAGAATCAATATAAATAACACAGGTCAAAGGGCGTTTGATATGTTAAAATATAGCAATCTTTTTGGGAATTTTCAATCTTCTTACGTCCATCTATATTACTATACTATATGTATAAAATTTGTATAACAATCCATATTCATATGTGAAAAGAGAAATTGGCTTTTCTGAAATAGGGTTTAGATGGAGATGGAAATAGAAATAGAAATAGTGAAAATGATGCCATGTATGCAAGGTTGTGTGGAGTCAAATGGGTCAGCAAATCTTTAATCTTTAACGAATCTACATGTGGGTTTGAGTGTACTGAAGTAACCCATTTGCATAAATTCAAATCAAATACCTTTTGATGTTTACTTTCTGAGTGGGGTTAGGATGCTTAGAAGGTGTTTGTTGTAATGTCTCACTAATTTGATCTGAAGAATCAATATAAATCACACAGGTCAAAGGACGTTTGATATGTGAAAATATAGCAATCATTTTGGGTATTTTCAATCTTCTTACGTCCATCTATATTACTATTCTATATGTATAAAATTTGTATAACTATCTGTATTCATGTGTGAGAAGAGAAATTGGCTTTTCTGAAATAGGGTTTAGCTGGAGATGGAAATAGAAATAGAAATAGTGGAAATGATGCCATGTATGCGAGGTTGTGAGGAGTCAAATGGGTCAGCAAATCTTTAATCTTTAACGAATCTACATGTGGGTTTGAGTGTACTGAAGTAACCCATTTGCGTAAATTCAAATCAAATACCTTTTGATGTTTACTTTCTGAGTGGGGTTAGGCTGCTTAGAAGGTGTTTGGTGTAATGTCTTACTAATTTGATCTGAAGAATCAATATAAATCACACAGGTCAAAGGACGTTTGATATGTGAAAATATAGCAATCATTTTGGAAATTTTCAATCTTCTTACGTCCATCTATATTACTATTCTATATGTATAAAATTTGTATAACTATCTGTATTCATGTGTGAGAAGAGAAATTGGCTTTTCTGAAATAGGGTTTAGATGGAGATGGAAATAGAAATAGAAATAGTGGAAATGATTCCATGTATGCGAGGTTGTGTGGAGTCAAATGGGTCAGCAAATCTTTAATCTTTAACGAATCTACATGTGGGTTTGAGTGTACTGAAGTAACCCATTTGCGTAAATTCAAATCAAATAGCTTTTGATGTTTACTTTCTGAGTGGGGTTAGGCTGCTTAGAAGGTGTTTGGTGTAATGTCTCACAAATTTGATCTGAAGAACCAATATAAATCACATAGGTCAAAGGACGTTTGATATGTGAAAATATAGCAATCATTTTGGGAATTTTCAATATTCTTACGTCCATCTATATTACTATTCTATATGTATAAAATTTGTATAACTATCTGTATTCATGTGTGAGAAGAGAAATTGGCTTTTCTGAAATAGGGTTTAGATGGAGATGAAAATAGAAATAGAAATAGTGGAAATGATGCCATGTATGCGAGGTTGTGTGTTATTGGACCGGAAAAAAAACTGAATTTGTGGTTTCACTTTTTTGGTGCCGATCTGCCGTTCTCTTTTTTCTATTTTTTGTAATTAGAAATGATGGTCTCTCCTTCCCATTTTGGTATCTGCCATTTTTTTGTTGTCTAGGTCTGATTTTTGATTTAGGAATTAGGTGTTATTTTATAGGGGGTATGAATTAGGTTAGGTCACATGGAAAATGAGTATGGGTTCAATATTTTTGGCTATCCGAAATTGGGACTTTTCAATCAAGAATAAATAAATCAGCCTCAAATTTCATACAGTTTCTTCAAAAACAAAACCAAAAATACTACACCATTTAATAATTAATCCTACTAAAGTAAAATATCAATTAAAATAAAACTAGCCGTTAAAACATGCCTATTTTTGGTATTTTCTAAATATCATGCTAAAAGATAAAAAATTGCAAAATCATTGTAAAATTAAAATCATATTCCTGAAAACAAAGTGGAATTATTTTTGTATTTTTGACTTTTATGTAAGGTAAATAAATTAAAAGTAACTAGATAAAATATTAATTAGCTAAATAAAAAAAACATCTTTATAATTTTCATTTTTTGATAAAATAAACTAAAAGAGTCAACACTACATATATTACGCTCAAATGTGTAAAATCCTGGGGAAGGTCAAAAATTACATGTCTACATATCAGAGCTACGACGATGGCTCTTCATGATCAATGAGAAATAATAAATGAAGAACAACAAATAGAACACAATGAATATAAGCAATAAATGAAGTAAAGAAATCAAGAGAATATGTTAGAGAGTAGAGAGAATGTTCTTGTGTATTTTGTATTCAATATCAGATGTCTGCTAAATGACAAGGCTCCCCTTTATATATGACAGGAATCCCAACATAGTACAAATGCAATACTTACAAAGATATGGGGCTGGTACGACCATTTAATGCCTTGATTCATTTTTGGGCTAGTCCATTAGACATTGTCAGCTGTATCTATGCGCCTTGGGAACTTCACATTGATCTACCAAGACCACTAATTTACATTGCCTCGAGGCCGGTCATCATTTATAGTACCTCAAAGTTGATCATTGAGAACCCTTAAAGTCGATCACCAAAAACCCTCGAGATGCCTTGATGATCGTAAAATCGAACCGTCAATTTCTATCGTATACAGATAGTCCCAACATTTCCTAGAACTATGTTATAGGAAACGAACTCCTACTCTTTTAGCAACATCATCATGAAGTCAGCCTATTAGGGCATTAAATGACGTAACTCATAAGTCGCTCAAGGGTCACCGTCAACACGACTATCGAGAATCCCACGAATCACTATTGGTTCATCCTTTCTACTGCCCATATGGCTTTTATAAATAAATCAATCATTTTATAATTCATACTTTTACAACATATTCAAGCTTTCAAGGCCAAATATATGTTTTTCTATGCCCTTTTTTCTTTTGCTCTTGGTTTCCTGCCTTCCTTCCTGAGAAAACAAAAGCTCTGGTTGCCATGGCCGGAACTTCCAAGGTAGTTCCTCGGAAAGATGAGGCTGCCTCTTCACCTCGAACATCCAAAATCAAATCCAAGGATAAACTAAAAGTGGCTCCTACCACCGAGCAGTGTACACCCATCGAGTTTAATAGCACGAAGGACTTTTCCATCGAGAGGCCTTCATCTACGTCGGGTCTATGCGAACACGTATATTGGTTCATCAGCGTTGTGAAAGATATAAGCAAAGTGTGAGAGGACTTCCAAAGGGATAATAAGCTACTGGTAGAGATCCCTTGCCTTAAAGAGAGCATTAAGGACCATAAGGCTAGATTTTGTTTATGTGTACACATACCCGTTCACCTTGGGCCTTGTCGTCTCCTCGGACCCTTTTTCTCCGGCTATAAACCCGGTCATTCTCGACTTCTGTTGTAAATACTAGGTGACAATTGGCAAAATTTACCCCACTTTCTAGAGAATATCTTACATGTTTCACTATTTTTCCATTAAAACCAAGTGTAAGACTTTTACCCATGATAATGTGATCAGGCTCTAAAGCCTCTATCTTTTTCGAGGCTCGATCAAGCTTCACTGTCGAACATTGAAACCCTTTTTCTCATGCATCGATTCACAAGTATCGGGGGTGGATGAGCCGGTTTATCCGAGTAAGGACCTCAGACATTATTCCGGCTAGGTGGATGTTGTTCCCGGAGGAGTGGAACATAGAGCGTAAGTGCGTCTTCTTTGAGTATTCTTTATTGTCTTATTTCTTTCAGCAAAAAGCTATCTTTACCTTTGCTCACGCAGCCGCCCTTTGGTATCCTGAATCTGTTCTGGACCTGTTCGGGTGGATTAGGGATTAAATACATCGTTCCCCTATCCTGAACGCTCTTGGCCAGGAATCATGGTAAAATCCTTCTTACCGCCTATATCATATTTTTATATTTCTTCCCCATACCCTTCATGCTGATAAAGTTTTATCACTATGTTTACGCAGGCCTTGGTGATGGAGTGTAGATGAAATTGCCTCCTAATGTTGAGGTAGTGGCTCCAAAGCCTGATAAGGGCAAGAAGAGGAAGAAAGGGGCGGCCACTGAGTCCCCTGTGGTAAAGAAACCAAAGTCTCGTATGTCTCGAGCTGAGGCCGAGGTCTCATCTTAAGCTTTTAGAGCAGGCTCCGATGATGGGGTTGAGGTTGATGATGACAACGATATCCCTTTGGTACAAAGGAAAAGGTAGGTCACAGATGCCCCCCAAGTGTTTGCGTCGAGGGTTGCTGAGTTGTGGATGACTGCTTCAGCTCGAGCCTATGCTTCAGAGGACCTCAAGTGGTGGAGATGCGATCCTTGAGCCCCTGACCGGACATGGTGTAACCCCTGCCGAGTAGATCGTTGCTGCTGGTTTCAAAGGGCCCAAGCCCGGAGCTTCTCCGGGATAGAATTTTCCCCTTGGAATATTGAAGCCTTGTGTGGCCTTAATTTGGGTCCTCGTTTCTTGATCGAGGAATACAAGGACGCTCAAAACCCAAAGGCTACAAACGTGGAGGGTCGTCTCAAAGTGGAAGAAATGATAACTTCCTAGATGGCATTGGTAGTGATAGTGAGGGCTTCCATCTTGACAGTCCCAATGCTATCGAGGAAGTGGAGAGGTTCCAATAGAAGGTAATAGCTTTTTATGTACATTTTTCTAGTCTCAAGTACCTTTCCTTGTTTTTCTGACTCTTCTGTTTCGTTGTAGGCTAAGAAGATGTATGATCTTGCCTTCTCTAGGATCCAAGATGAGCTTTCATGCCGCGGAAATGAGCTCAAGAATATCACCTCGGGACTACAAGAGTCGGAGACCTTCTCTGCCCAAATGGAGGAGTTAAGCAAGCTTCAGGGGAATTTTGAGGGTGAGCTCCAAGAGAAGGCCGGCCTTGCTGAGCAGGTAACTTGTTATTCCTAAATTCGTTCTTCATTCTCATAATTTGATGTTTAGTGACTTATATTTTCCTTTGCATATTGGGCAGAAGGATGTTCTCGCGGGGCAACTTCGGGAAAAAATTACTGATATGAATACGGAGATCCTCGAGCTGAGAAGGAGAAATGAGGTTGTGACCTCGGAGTTGGAAATTGACCTAGGGTATTCTCCAAAAATCTTTGGAATAGGTTGTAATGCTATCTACGTCCAAGTCCGAGGTTGTAGAGAATGCCTCAACATATCTTAGAGACATCGCTACTGTGAATTAACTAGCCCAAGAGATATTAGAGCAGGTCGAGCAAAAGCTGTCTCGGATTGTCACTTACGCTCGTGCAAAGGAAAGGAGACAAGACTTATAGGAAGCCAATATTGAAGGTGCCAATCTCTCAGCTAAGATCGAGTAGGCCTGTGATGTGGAGGAAAAGTAGGCACTCTTAGTCACTTTGGATGAAGATTCCTGAGATGGTTCAAAGGGCAGTGGCCATGATGAGTAGGCCTGCGTCGCCTTTCTTTTTCTTTTTTATTTATATGTATGTATTCCTAGGGAAACATGTATTGTTAAGGTGCCCCTTGCAAACATATTTTTGTTAATGTAGAAAAATATCTTTGTTTCCAACCTTGCATTCTTTATTTTTAGCGATCTTGCAGAATTTAATCTTCAAATTTTGATGTCGACACTTAAGAGTCCATATCTGGGGGCAATTAGGACCTTTGAGATCGGACACCATCTCGAGATTAGGTCAATAGTTCCTTTGGTGCCGATGCTTATAATAGCAGGAATCCTTAGGGTGTCAATATTTCCCGAGCATTGGGTGATAGCATTATTCATGCGAGATAGTAGTGGGGCTCGGGGGTGGTCGCACAACTACATTTCTCAAAAGGTGGTGCTGTCATGGACAGACCCAATTGGTCTTCCAGATAGGCAAAAAGTCGCCGCTAGCCTTTAAATATGTATTCGCTCATTTCATAACTGGAGATCCTGCTATTCTGGGTAACTATCCCTCTCATAGAATTTTTGTTCTTTGTGCTAGTACTCTCATCATTTCAACTCAAAGCCTTCACCAAAATATTTATCCTCCTCTTCCTATTTTACTGTAGTCGTGGCGGATAAATCAAAATTCGTTCATCAAGGAGAAGGGAGTTCTGCCTTTATTTCGTGTTCGGTCGGTGGTACACCGCTGACATACGATGAGCGGGCCTCGAGGTGATTTGCCTCGAGGAGAAACTTTACATTGGAGAGACCTCCTATCATCTATGGCATTGGGAGCATACATCAAGTTTCATCTCCTCAATAGGGGAGGAACATCTCGAGATGATTAGGAAAGTCTGCGAATGGGGAGAAGAAGTGGTACTGCAGGTTCCTTCCCCGGAGGAGAGCATCATGACCCATGTCGAGGGGTTTTTGAGCGTGTATATATGTCCCTTTATGTTGGGCTATCCTGGCAGGGTCGTGCTTGAGTTCTGTAAGAGGTATCAGGTTACCCTGGTGCAGGCTCACCGATCCATTTGGAAGATAGTGCTAATAATAAGGTACTTTACGGATAAGGTCGGGCTTGAATTCACCCTTATCCATCTTGTTTGGTTATATCGAACTCTACATTATCGGGGCTTGATTACTCTGCAATGTTGATCTACCCGGTACCCTTCTACTAACGATGAAGAGGATGAGGATTGAGGGTTGATGAGCCGGTTTGTTCGAGCACGGACAATTGATATTATCTCTTGAGTGTTTTTGCCATTTCTTGAGAAATGGAATCTCAAACGTTAGTGGTATACTTGTATTTTTTTGTGCACGGTGGAGGCGGGTCCGTAAAGATGGTTTTTGATTTCATTTTCTTTAGCAATTCCTTGGTTGCCGAAGAAGGTTCCTAACTTGGATGAATGGTCTCGTGTGCTTGCAGCTTGCTCGACTTATGATAAGCGCAAATGGCGAGACCTATCCAAGGGTACATGGGATGAAAATCATCATGGTAGGTGTTTAGTGGCTCATTTCCTCAGAAAAGGTACTTTGTATTTAGCACACTAACTCTGCCGCCGTAGGTGTTAGAGGTTTTTCTGAGATGAGGTCGTGTTCCTTGCGGAGGAAGAGAAATCGCTAGCCTAGGGGCCGAGGATCGATCATAAACAGAAAGAATATTTGAGGTGTGAGGATAATCGCAGTAGGGCAAGTCCTCCTCAAAGGTTCAAAAGAGACGAGTCGGCCGAGCTTCTGGCTTCTGAGGCTTCTATTTTTGAAAAATAATTTCCCGTTCCCGTTGAAGATACTTCGAGGGACAAGGGTCATCTGACGCCTTCCCTTCTCCTACCGAAGGAAATAAGAAAACATATAATGAAGCGTTAAGAGTAAGATGTGATACATTGATGGCAACGGTAGGTCAAAAAGATAACGGTATTAAAGAATCAATAGTCAAGTAAAGTAAAAGATAAGAGGTGAAAGGTCTTGAGAGAACAAAAAGAGTATAAGCCATAAAGTCATATCGTAACTTCGAGTAATGAGTTCGTGACTCCAATGCAACTACCTGAAGGAAAAGTTTGATCCCAGAATAATAAGAATCAGTATGG
This sequence comes from Nicotiana glauca, assembly GCA_026770625.1. Lineage (NCBI taxonomy): Eukaryota > Viridiplantae > Streptophyta > Magnoliopsida > Solanales > Solanaceae > Nicotiana > Nicotiana glauca. Next base: position 184,189 of record MU666711.1, read on the forward strand.
GCTGGTGAACAAGATAAACTAAATGTGAATTAGGGACAGAGTGATTGGATAATACTCGACATCATAAGAGATTCAGATTTCATTCTAGTGATAATAGAATAGACAACAGAAGAAGATTCATGAGAAATTCAGAGAATGGTCATTCAGGAAAACACATCCCTAAAGCAAGCAATGTGAGGAAAGTTAAGCTTAAGGGACTATGTGTGCCAGTTACCATGACTCGTAGTTAGAAATCAGATGCTTCCTCAACAACTATCTTTAGAATGTCCTATCTCTCTCTTCAACGCTTTAAAACGAGCTAGAAGGCTTCTCTTAAAGCAGAAAAATAGGAGTTATAGTAGTTTCAGCTATTCGATTCGAATGAGTGCCCTCACTTCCTTTCCTTACTACGATATGCCCAAAAAA
>MU666711.1:184650-220799 GCA_026770625.1 Nicotiana glauca
ATATAATGAAGCGTTAAGAGTAAGATGTGATACATTGATGGCAACGGTAGGTCAAAAAGATAACGGTATTAAAGAATCAATAGTCAAGTAAAGTAAAAGATAAGAGGTGAAAGGTCTTGAGAGAACAAAAAGAGTATAAGCCATAAAGTCATATCGTAACTTCGAGTAATGAGTTCGTGACTCCAATGCAACTACCTGAAGGAAAAGTTTGATCCCAGAATAATAAGAATCAGTATGGGCTGGTGAACAAGATAAACTAAATGTGAATTAGGGACAGAGTGATTGGATAATACTCGACATCATAAGAGATTCAGATTTCATTCTAGTGATAATAGAATAGACAACAGAAGAAGATTCATGAGAAATTCAGAGAATGGTCATTCAGGAAAACACATCCCTAAAGCAAGCAATGTGAGGAAAGTTAAGCTTAAGGGACTATGTGTGCCAGTTACCATGACTCGTAGTTAGAAATCAGATGCTTCCTCAACAACTATCTTTAGAATGTCCTATCTCTCTCTTCAACGCTTTAAAACGAGCTAGAAGGCTTCTCTTAAAGCAAAAAAATAGGAGTTATAGTAGTTTCAGATATTTGATTCGAATGAGTGCCCTCATCCTTGCGAGTAAGGAATTTCGTTATCCTTGAAACAAAAGAATTACCGCAAGCGAGTAAGGGTCATCGGTAATGTAAGAAGACACCAATAATGAAGAGGTAAACCATCTATAGGTAGATCGTTGTAGCGCTAAATATTAGTAATTCCCAAAAAGGGGGAATGTGTAGTGAGGCGGTATTAAGTCGGAATTAAGTGGTTCTAGGAATATGGAATGATAAACGAAGAATGCGATTAAAATGAGAAAGGGATGAGGTTGCACTTATCCAAATGTTACAGATATGCTATGATTCTAGAACGTTATATAAGCACGAGTAAGTAAGGGTTCATGCACGAGATGCTATTGATAGATAAGGAGCTTGTATGTAAGGTAAATTCAGACAAGGAAATAACACAAAAAAAATACGCAGAATATTGATATGTGAATGGGCCGATGAGTAATTAGTATGTGACTCAGGAAGAACCTAGTCATGACTAGATAAGAAGTTACAGACAAATCAGCAGATCATGCAAGATAAATGTAGTAAACCCCAACATGAAGAATTTCGTCTCGCATTAATGTCATTGTAATACTTGAGATATATTCAAATAGGAGTCAGGGTAGATAAAGGTACCGTATGTGCTACAGGGTTCAACGAAAGTGACATTGCGAAGGCAATCAAAATATTAGTTCAGAAGCAACCCTACAAGCACAAGGGCAAGGAGGTAAGCAAATGTAGATAATTATAGGCAAGGAAGGAAATCAAAAGGTCTGTAATAAGCTTACAACTTTACGACGGAGTAGGGTTCTCCCTAAGTACTAAAAAGAATAACTAGCTAGGGAAATAAGAAAGAAGGCATCAACTTAGGCATAACGACCTAAAGAGGAAATGGTTGTGTAACAACAGTCTCACAACAACATTATAAGCACTCCAAGGGAAAGTGGAACCTACCGTGATTAATGAATGGGAAGTAAAATTAAAAATAATATTCGAGATCACATGAGTTGCACGAAAACTCTAGCATATGTAGGCACTAAAATAAACTAAGTGTGGACGCATCAAGGGGCAGAAAGACCAGGAAAAGTAATAACTTATGTTGAAAGCAAGATAATATGGAATGAAAGAAATTTTTCGATCAATGATCCAGAGTTGGTTATGTTATGAACTCACTTAAGGGTTCGGAGTTTTATACATGCAACATACATAGCCATAGAAGATTCGGATATACATAAAAATAAAGAATTGATCACATGTCATAAGCGAAGGATTAAATTATTATATGGTTGTATCATGCAAATTTCTCAGGACCATGAAAGGCTAAACATGATAACCAATACCATGAACCTTAGGTCGGAAGATAGCTTAAGCCTACATAAAGGTTGATCAGAGGGAAGAAGAAATTAAAGAGTGACATCAACTAGGTAATCAAGAGTCTATTATTGGACCCAGAAAATTAGAAACATCGTGATCGAGAACATTGCAAGATCTCCCTTAGAAATTAGAGGTACAAGAGAGATAGTACAATAACCACAGTCTATAATGGCTATATGATAAAACCAGCTAAAAAGGTAACATGCAGTAATAAGAAATCAGTATAAAGCTCCCACTGAATTGTAGTATTATAATAGAGCTTCAAGTTATGGTGTGAATCATACCTATGTAGAAAGGAGGTTATGAAAGGGATAGAAGATATGATACGAGATTTTAAGTAAGTAAGGTAAAGGTGAACAACGTACGAGATACTCAAATGCAAAAAGTTATAAATAGTCCATTCTTCTGGTAGAAAGCTATAAGCACGAGGATCCAATAACCAGGAATGATAGCGGCATCGTTATCAGCATGTCTTCCAGCATATGGTTTTTAAGTACTGAAATATCCAGTTAAGAAAGTAGATAAGAGTTAGAGAATATGTGATGGCTCGCTTGACGTTCCAGAATAACATAAGGAAATCTGTGGTGCAAGCAAGTTTAAGGAACGATGTGAGTATTATAAATGGATATGTAGATATCGTAAGCTAAAGTATGGCAGAGCGACAAGGTTTTAAGAAAATATTAGTAAGAATGAGGAAAGGCAAGTGAAAAGGTGACGATAATGGATAAGTACTCAGGATTAAGTCCATGAAAACAAGAGAGATAATGGTTTCTCTATATTATTGAAAGCTTAGTATAGCCTGAATGAACTCAAAGGAATCTAAGTTTAATAGCACTTATAAAGAATGAATGCTAACCTGGTAATCAAATGAGGGTATAGTTGTGATAGATAAAGGATGATGTTTGGTCCTTTGTTTGAATAATGATTTGAAGAAAAAAAAAGAAGAGAAGGAGAAAAGATTTCGCTGGTGGCACGAAATTAGGATACCCCCATAAGGTGTATCACACTGAGACACTATGAAATATGATTATGGAAATCACTTCAAATATTTCTCAATGCAACGTAAACCCTAGCGGGAATGTATTACGTAAGAAGTTTCATGCCTTCAAGTAGAGTATTGTAGATCAATATTGAGGTGTATCAACAATAGACAGATGCAAGATACAAAGTATGGCATGAGATTAGGCCATGATTCTTAAGATGAATGGTAATGAAGTAGGATTAAAGGATGAGATTTATACCTAAAGGATAGGCAACAAAAGTATCTGGGAGCTTGGCAAGCATACCTCAATAACAATAAATTGAAGTAAAAATTGTGGTATAGTATAACCCATGTAGATGGAGTTAAGTCATACGAATGGACAACCAGATATACGAAATATGATATAGACATATTCGCAAAGTATCGAGCAAAGAACATCAGTACACCTATAGATGCCCAGAGAGGAATCCTATAAAGCCTTGTATATGTTTACAAAGTAAGGCCTAGACATTGACTAAAAGCTAAAAAAAGGGAAAGATGAATCACATAAGAGCACTTACAAATCCAGGGTCATAAAGGATGCATGATAGGAGGTAGCAATAGTTGCGAAATTAGAAATATTTCAACCACAAGTCAAGAGATGAGCAAAAAGACTATAGGGGGGAATACCCTAGACTTTGGATTTACTCTTATAGCAACTGCTTAAATGGCAAGGGGAGTTATAATGTATTCACAAGAGCTATAAATTATGAAAATGATAAGAGCATCAGTCAACATTTGAGGACGAATGTTACAAATAGGGGAATGATGTTACACCCCACAATATTACAATGATGTTATGTCCTGCAGTATTATAATACGATGACGTTACGCTTCGCAGTATTAAGTTACGATAATGTTGCACCCTGTAGTATTGTACTTTGAATTTTTTGTAAGGTAATTTACATATCTTAGCCTCGTGAACACTTAACTGCTCCTAATTCTACCAGTTTTGAAGTTATCTATTCCTATCCTAGTTAATCTAGACTTTCTTGAGGTTTATTCAGTTAGTGTGTTAAACTCTTCAATGCTCATGAACATGTTTACTCACTTGTCATGAATCCCTACAGTGGATGCCTCACATTTATGTTAACTAGTGTTAAGACCTTCAGTGCCTGTTGTAATTTACCTCCCTCCTATTGTGATGTTTAGCATGATCACTCCACCATATACCTCTTTTCTAGTGTTTGCTTGTGATTTAGAAGAGTTGTCTCATCATGTTTGAATCAGTACTTTGAGATGTTCTAAATCTTTGATATGAATTGGATCATTTTTTGTTAATTAGACCACTATAAAAATGCTCAATGCTTACGCTTGCTACTTGACATGTTTTTACCTTCAATTTTGAGTAATAGTTTTTATATGTGTCTTAATTTGTGATTGTAATTTCAACCCCCTTTGCTAACATGATACCCTACTCTTTTCTATGATTATTTGACTCATCACAATGATGTCATGTCGCGTTGGTAATAACATTAGCTTGTGTACTTGGCATAATTCAACCATGTTTTAACATGTCTTGCACATGTGTATAACAACCTTAGTTAGTCCTACAAACATGTTCTTTTCTCAACTTTTCTTTTAGCATGTGATTCCTTCTATGCTAAGCGTTGGAAAAGTTTCTCCGTTTACATTAAAATTGTTCTTTTTTTTAGTTCTGTGATTTTACCAACCATCTCCCTAACTTGCTCAATTTGGTTATGTTTGTTTAAACCCTTGAATTCCTGTTTTCTCAATTTTTGTCCTTTATTTCACTTGTCATATAAGTTCTTTGAATCCCATTCTTAGCCGGCTGAAAGCCAAGGCTACTTAGGCTCTGTCTTTTGAGCGCCCTAGTGTGAGCATTGTTCAGGGTTCATTTGAGATCCTTGTGAACTCTGACACACTAGGGATTGATCCCTAGTTTCTCCTCTGAATTATCTCTCTTAACTTCCCTAGTGTGAGCACTCTGTTGGGTTCTTGAGGCTCATGAACATGTAATTTTGAGGCTGTTATGAATTATCAGAATTAAGGCTTGGCATGTCCATGTGTACCTTTGGGTCTGCTGTAGGCTCCCTATAGGCATTCTACTTTGTAATTTGTTCTATTCATTCTGGGTTTTTAATCAATCTTGTAATAATATTTTGGGGTATTAATGAAATTGGGGAAGGTACTTTTATCATATACTTGTACTGAAATAGGTAAAAATCCTGCCTATAGGTTCATTACTTAGTTAAAATATGCTATTACGTCCAAACATGTTTAGCTATCATGTGTTAGAAATCAAGCATATAGGTATTTTATCTCTGCTCAAAATGTGTTACTTTCAAGTTATTGTACAAATCTTGCCTATAGATATATTGTTATGCTCAGAATGTTCAATTCTTATATGTTAGCCATCTTGCCTATAGGTTCTTCATTTGGTTCAAATATGTTCTATGCCTACTTATTAGAAATAATGCTTATAGGATTTAAAACCATTTTAATTATACGACCCATGCCTATAGAATCTAAAATCCATTTTAATTATAGAACTCATGCCTATATGGTTTGAATAAGTTTAATTAATTGTCCTACTAGTTTCTTTAAGAGTCTTAAACATTGTGCTAATTATCATCACTAGAAACCATGCCTACAGGACTCAATTAACCAATTCTGAACATAATCCTGTGATTAACACTGTTAGCTACTGCATGAAAATTTCTAGATACCATGCCTATAGGTTTAATCACTTATACCTATATTTAGTAGGCAACCATGTAGGTTTCAGAAATTTAAACTGCCCGTTCATTAAATCCCGAATCACATAGAGACCCTGCCTATAGGTTTCTGCAATTTCAACTTGTTAAAATCTGCTACTGTCTTGGTTAATCAGGTTTTGCATGCATTTGTTGTCCAAGTGTGGAGGCTAACTTGAGCCCTTAATTGCTTTTATATGATGTCCAACCTGTCTAGCATGACAGTTAGTTTTATCATTTTTGAGCAGCCTAAGTTGAATTATCGAACTACCTAAATAAAAGTCCAAAGTCTCCTGGACCATACGCATGGGACGGGTAGTGCACACATAGGGTACGGTTTAGAACCAACTATTGCGCTTTAGGTAACAACTTAAATATAGTAATCGGGTAGAAGGAGATGATAGTTTATGCCTGTTGAATAATATGAGTAACACCCCACCTTGAGGGAGTTACAGAGTATTATATATGTTGTACGGGGTGAAACTTTAGGCGGAAAAAACTTAGAACCCCACATCTTGTCTTTCATCAATTATTTGTGTTTAATAATAAAGTTTCCACATTTTATTTTTATTTTGTACTTGATATCCAAGACTAATTAATATAATTGTGTTCAACCAGAACCCACAGTTGCAGACCTCGAAGAGTGCTAAACACCTTTCATTATCTTTAAAATGTTAATTACAATTAGATTTGATTTTATGGTTCTAAATATACATGATCCATTTTTATGCTAGCTGTTTTAGGTAATAGATGCTAAGTAAGAGATTAGAAAATAAGATAAGATCTTGTAGATAGTATAATAACCATACCGAATGGCTGGAAATCAGGGCCTCGAGTTTGCATGTACGGGTTTCGAGGTCGAGTCAGATGCTCGGCTAGGGACAATCGGGGGAAGGGGGGATTAATAGTTATGATAGCTTTGTGGAAGCCTTTTATGATCAATAACGAGCTATAAATGATGAACAATAAATAGAACATAATGGATATTAGCAATGAATGTATGTAACGAGAACAAGAGAATATGTTAAGTTAGAGAGCAGAGAGAATGTTCTTGTATTTTTAATAATGTGTGTCAGATGTCTCTACAAAATTACAAGGATCCCCTTCATATAGGGGGAGTCCCAAAATAGTACAAATGCATTTATTACAAAGAGAGGTCCTGTTACATCTATTTAATGCCATGATATGCGTCTGAACTAACCTAATAGACTTTGTCAGCTCTAGTCGCGCACCTAGGGAACTTCCCACTTTTTCACCATAACTGTCAATCTGCATTGTGTCAAGGTCAGACATCAACAACCCCTTGGGTTTAAATCTTGACCACAGCCTTGAGCCATTGGAAAACATGCTTATGAAGCATCGTAATGGCAAAAAATTGGACCCTTCAATTGTACCGCATATAGATAGTCCCCCCGTTTCTTAGATAAAAAGGATATGAAACGACTTTGACACTGATCTCCTCGAGTCACTTGTGATGATGTCACATATATGACATTAGCTTTTATGATAACTGAGATGTCCCATTGATGAGTCTTTCCTAGGAACACACATTACACTATCAGCTTATTTATTTAAATTAATAACGTCGTCGCCGATCCATCTCCTAAAAATATTGATGGCGCCTGTTGGTTGCGCTACCCTCTCTCTATAAATGGAAGATTTCATGAATCAAAACATCACTTAGTAATTCTTCACAATGTTTCAACTCCTTTCTTCTCATTTCCCATATCAAATTTTATTTCTCATGTTTAACGCCTTTGGTCGTAAGGTCATACAACATCGCTTTTACCGACTTCGCAATGGCGCTTTCTCAGAACTGTCTTCCTCCGAGAGGGATTGCACTAACTTGTTATTGTTGTAATTATTCTTTTTGTTGCTACTGATTTTGTCTTTAGCATGAGACGATGAGATAGGGGCACCGATTTCTTCCTACTCATGAAGATATTTGGACTCTACACTGTTGATCAATAGGATGTTCAGACTTTACACCGCTGCTCGCCTCCCTAGTCCGGCCTGGTGTGGAACTTCATCCCTTTTGCTTTCCATAGGGTGAAGCGGCACTACGGGCTACTAACTTGCACGACACAATGTTCCAAGAAGTGGACTCAAAGTAGACGTACATGTAAGGTCTACACTTGCCAAGTCTTCTATCAGGCTGTGATTTTCTCGACCTGGTAAAATTTTTTGCTCTTCTGCGGGCTATGGATTTTTCTTAATCTTTTCCTCCTTCTTATGGATCATTTTGCTGCCTCTTCCTCGTCCTTAAAGATGTTGTTGGTAAGGCCAAGATGAAGCCCCGAAGAAAATGGTTCTCGAAGGCATTGCTCCCGAGGATATACCCCCGAGAGTAAATTAGATCTTTAGCTGTTACGTTTGCTTCTCTGTTTTTGTGTATGGACCATTCGTGGGCTTTTGTAAACACGTGCAAGGTCCTTTCATGGGCTTTTTGTAATAATTGTTTATGAATACAAAGATATTTTTTCCATTTGTCTCTAATTTATGCTATATTTCCCATTGATTGCATTTGTGAAGAATCTAAGTACATGACTCTACTGATCGGTACGAATACCAAGCTCGGATGAAAGTATTTCTCTATTCATGATTGATTAACACGATACCCTATGGGACCCTTTATTGTTCCTTGGATTGAGCCCAGATTGGATTAATAAACTCAGGTCTTCGGGGCCCCCAATTTCAGGTTGAGTGACAATAGGGATTCTAAATTTTAGAACGAAACTTACCCTTTTAAGACTTGGTAATAGTCCTCAAGGGGGAAATTTCTCGGACGTCTGAGAATAAAGGTAACCTTTATGCTTTCGGAATCATTCCTCGAGTGAGAGATTGTTAAAGCTCGGGTGATCTGGAAACATGTTTTGAAATTAGAGTGAAAATAGCCTTAAGGCATTGCAGATAGATCCCGGATGAGGGCTCACCCAGATTCGGATGGTCCCTTGGTTAAAGTAACTGAGAGGACGGTTTTAACTCGACCCGAATGCGAGAACTAACCCTAAGGGTTTATTAGTAGTTTTAGAGCAAAAATTAGCTCGGCCTCAGGTATCTTGAGGGTCGGAGGATCGGGTGAATGATCCGTACTTACAATAGTAGAAATCCTTGAGGTATAGTACCACATTGACGTGAAGCCCAAATGAGCAGGTTTTTATAGCTTATCTTCTTTTTGATAGAGATCCTCGAGATCGGGTACCATCTTGAGTCTTGTAATAATAACAATAGCTCCTTAGAGACATTCTTCTTCTTGACATATGTCCTCGACATCGGGTACCATCTCGAGGCATGTAATGACATCAATGGCTCCTTAGAGCCTACCTTCTTCTTGACAGCGGTCCTAGAGATCGGGTACCATATCGAGGATTGTTGATGCGGGGATTTTTGATCCACAAAATATCGTATGGCAGCATTAATTGTATGACATGGTTATGAAGTGACCAGGGCGTTCACACCAGTACATCTTCCCAAAGTGATAATGGCTTAGTTAGTATTTTTAATTGGCCTTTTGGGCAGGTAGACAATCTCCGTTTTCTCTATATATATATATATATGTTTGTCTTCCCTCTTTTAAGCATCCCGCTTTTCTGATTAGCTATCCTCCTTCATAGAGTTCTTCTTTGCCGCGTTAGGACTTTCACCATTTTAACTTTGAAGACCTTGCTCAAATTTCCGCTCTGATTCCCTGATTTTACTGCAGTTATGGATGTTATGCAAGGACCCGTTCAGCAAGGAGAAGGAAGTCCTCCTCTGGTTCTCGCCTGGTTGGTGGAGCGTCATTGATGCTAGGAAAGCCAACCTTGAGACATTTTACTTTTAGTGGGGACTTTTTGTCAGAAAAAACATCCCGATGTTCAGGGTCATCGGGAGTATACCTCAAAGTTTGTTTCTTCAATAGGAGATAGGCACCTTGAGTTGGTGAGGAAAGATTTTGGATAGGGGGAATGGTAGTACTGCAGGTACTTTCTACGGAAAAAAACATTATGGATCATGCCGATGGGTTTTCGAAAGTGTACCATACCCCTTTATGTTGGGTCCCCTTGATAGGGTTGTACTTGACTTCTGTCGAAAGTATCGGGCTACCTTGGAACAGGTTCATCCGTTATTTTGGAGGACAGTGTAAATGATGAGATTTTTCACGGAGGAAATAGGGATTAAGTTCACCCTTAGTCATCTCATCAGGCTGTACCGACCTTTTTACTATTGAGGCCTGCTAACCCTTTAATGCCGATTCCCTAGGCCCTTCGTTGTCGATGATGAAGAAGATGGGGATCAAGGATGGATGAGCCAATTCATCTGAGTACGGACTATTGACATTATCGCCACCGAGTTTCTACCATTTTTTAAGGAATGAAATTTTACACGTAAGTGGTATACATCTTGCTTTATTATTTTGTTTACGACAGAGAATTTCATACGTAAGTGTCATACTTGTGCCATATTTGCAGCAATTCCATAGATGCCATACGAGGTCCCTGACCTGACGGATTGGGCTTAAAAATTAGCGGCCCACTCGACTGATAATGAATGTAAGTGGCAAGACTTTTCTAAGAGTAGATAGGAAGCAAAATACCATGGTACGTGTTACGTGATTTTCTCATTTTTTGAATAGAGCTTTCGTTTCGTGCATACTAACTCCATTATCGTAAGCATCGGGGAGTCCTTTGAGGCAAGGTCGTGCCCTCTTGAAGAGGGAGAATTATCGCCAGCTTATTGGCTAAGCAATGATAATAATAAGAAAAAAGGGCCTTCGCAGGGCGACGATGCTTATAGCAAGACGAGTCCAGGGCGTGGGCTCGGAGAGGATGTATCGGATGAGCCTGCTACGCCTGAGATTTTTGGCTTTAGAAAAATTGTTCCTCCTCTGCTATCATCTTCTTTTCTCGTCGAAGGTACTTTGGGGAATTAGGGTTCTCTACCACTGACTTTTTCTCCCATCGAAGGTATTTTGAGGGACGTTCGAAGCCAGGGGCCGCATATATGATACGCTCAAATTCAACAATAATTAAGTAGTGCAAGGGTGTCGGTTTCAAATATAATAACCCAACAATGTTGGGGTCGAATCCCACAGGGAATAGGCGTGAAAAGGTTACTCGAGTAGTGTGTTTCTTGACTTAGGTCGTAATTCTATTACGTTAATTGTAACAAGAGTATGATATGATTGTGGTTTGAAGAGAGAACTAATTTTAATGTTGAGAATCTAAATAATTTGATTAAGGAAACCAAGGTTGTGTCTCCTTCAATGAAATGTCATGCTATCGGTGTTAATATGATATATTTCTAATGGAAGGTTCTTTAGATATGCAAATGACTTCTGAACGACTGCCCAATATTTTCCAATAATTGGGTAGTATTTACACTTTATGATTTATTTCAAATATAAAAGAAATGCAATTAAGTGCAATCAATTTATGACAAATAAAACCCACTTATTCCTAAGCGATACTATTAAACAAGGTTTAAAGTCTTGATTCTTTGATATTTACTTCTACCTAACCCCAACTCACTTTTCAAAGTAAAGAAATAGTTTAATGGTACTTGTTAATGTCTGCAACCACAAACAATAAATGAAGAATGATAAATAAATATATATCAACCAACCATTATATATATTTCAATGTTAAACACACATTAACATAACACCCATTAACATAACACCCATTTAGGGTCCACAATCTTTTTATTTAAAGCTAGCTACTCATGCTAAAATATAAAAAGATTAGAATATTAAATGCCATAAAGCTTACAAAGTGCAAGATTCTTCACTCTTAAAGCTTCCAAAAGAGAGGAATATTGAAAGGTTGGATTGTAGCTCAAAAACCAGACAAGATGCCCCCACAAAACCCTTATAAATCTATTTATAGTGGGCCAAAACTCCGGACTAGTTTCGGATAAAAATGCCCTACCAGGTTAATTATGCGACCACATATCTGTCGTATAACATACATGTGGTTTGAATTCTCATAAAATCCATTGCATCTTCGAACCCTAGTTTCCAGGTAGTCGTCACATCTTGGTTATGCGGTGTACATTGTTGATTTACGACCGCATAATGTCACCGTATTTCCAGCTTCAGCAACTTCTAAAGGGAGTTAGCGATCCATTATGTGGCCCGCAAACCTGTTATGTGGTCACATAATGGATCACATTTCTTGCGTTTGAATTTGGCCAACAGACTGTTGTGCTTTGCGGTTCCTCTAAGCAATATGTGGTCCGCATGTTGGATTTGCGGTCCGCATCTTCACATCTGTGATCGCATTTTACCCTTTTTCTTGTCCTTTTGCGGCCTTTTAATTTCATTTCCATGTTCTTGGGTCCTTAAAACTCATACACTGCAATACATTAAAATTACATAAGCATAAAAGATAATTGCATTTAAAACAAGCTAAAATCTAAGTAATGTGTATTAAATGTGCCGAAATTCTCCAGCACATCACCCCTAACTTAAACTCTTGATTGTCCTCAAGCAACTAAAACGACATTATCCTATTCTATACTTTATCTAAACAATATGAAACAATAGTGACCGTGGACGGTGTTAGTTTTCGATAATACAAGCATGCACTTTGGTTTATTTACCCTTCCTGAACCATCATTGTTATTTACAAACAAACTAATCAATTTGTGAACCTTGAGCCTCGACCAATTTGACAAAATGTTACTCTCAGTTTAATGCACTTGCATTTGACTACAAGAACTCAACTTCTATCCAGCCTCACAATTCATGTGCCTTCACTAGAAAGAAAGACCCAAAACTCACAATATTTACGATGACAACAAAAGGGACGGATTCAGAAAGATACTCACTCTGAAAAAGAGTTTCAAGTGTTACAACTTGCCATACCATAGGCTTGCCCTTATTTTAATTCATCGTTTTATTCTAAGAATCTACGGTTGGAGATCTCGTAAGGACTTTTTAAGCTTGTAATGTAGGTTTAGGGAAGGGTCGGATAAACATTTGAGTACAAGTGACCACACCCTCCTTGAACACTAGTCACATTTTTCCTTCTTGTTGTTCTTTGCTTATTTTCAAACCAAATAGCTATCATTAACCTCTAATTTCCAACATTGAACCACCTTAAATACCTCTCTAATTTTCTTCAAGGCTCCATATTTATATATATGCATACATTTCTTTTTCTTTTCTTTTTCTTCTTTTTTGTTGTATTTTTTTTCTTTTTCTTTTGGAGCTTGAATAGCTTCATATGAACACTTTGAGGTATATGTTCCTACGCTTAATGTACAACCTTACCAATTTTTACTTGACACCACACTCCCAACTAAGGCTTTTTGCCTCATTCTCAATGTCCTAGGAGGGATGGGTTCAAAGGAGGGAATTATTTAAGAAAAGGAGAAAGGTTTGTAATGAGGTGGCCAGGGAAAAGGTTAAAGGCTCAAATGGGGTGACTAGTGATAATATCTATACAATGGGTAGCTTGAAAGGCTAAATGGTTTTCCAATATCACAGAGACTACCTAAGGTGATTTTGCCAATCAAATGTAATTATCATTAGCATCGAAAGACCAACCGGGCAAGTTCTAGATGGCAGAAGTAAACACAAGAATTATTTATATAAATACTCATGTACATGGCACACAAACTGTTTGACTCAACATAGTTTTAGCCCTCGAGTCATCACTTGACAACTCAACGCTTTCATCATATTTACATGTATAGATCTAGGTAAACATAATGTCAAAAAGCAAGCCTCAAGTTCACACAATTGATTTCTTCTCTTTTTTTATATTAATGGAAGGGTATAGGCTATTTACAGGCATACATGCTTAAAACTAGACAATTACACCAAATCGGCCAAAATGTTTCATCCTACTGCCATGGTTTTACTATTACACCCCTAAAAAAAACCCAGTTAAGAAAAATCAAGGGGAATTCATTGCTAATTACTAAAGCTGAACATGCATCCAACAATCTGCTTGTTTTTTGTTTTTTTCTATACAAAGATAACATATGTACGAAAAAAAGTATATACAAAAGTTACAAAAATTTGCTTATATAACACAAAAAACATGTACAACAGTTCACAAAAGTTTGTACAAGGCTATCCCACCCCCAATTGAAAATCATGCATTTTCCCCAATGCATAAGAATGTGAGATAGAATTTAGGGGCTCCCTGAGGTGCACTAAGCGCAATGGGAGTAGAAAGCCCGCCGAATGATGATGGGGTCACCCTTTGATGCTGGAGCTGGGACCGATGAGCTCTCAGCCCGAGGAGTGACCTCCATTGATGGGGGAGGGATCACCAACTGGCCCGACACTGGAGTTGGGGCCTATGAGCTATGATCCTTACCGCTGATGGCTGAGTAGTCGCTGGATTTGCTTGGATGACCATGTTTGCTAGTGAATATTCTATTTCCATTTGAACATTTGCTTGTTCGTCCGCTGCAACTGTAGGGGCAACAACCTTCTCGCCTTTCTCCTGAGGTCCCTTATCCTCCTCGGACCATGACTCCTCATCAGTCTCTACCTCGTCTGTCTCCCCACCTTCGGACTGTGTAGAGTGTCCGGAGTCATCCTTAGGAGGGATGTCAATATGTGCAGGGGATGCTGGAGTCTGGGAAGCCCCCAATAGTATGAGGTGCATGAGTTGTCATCAATGTGGAAAATCAAGATCTAATCCAACCACGACCGTGCCTGCTCCCTGCTCACTTTCATTGGGCATGAGGGAGCATAAATCGAACTCAATAGTTTGCATTTTGTGAAGATTTGTCTTCAGTGTGGAAACATCCATTCTATGTATTTAATCTGCACCTCAAACTGCTTTAGTCGATCCCCATAAGATAATTGTTGCTGTTGGAGGGACGTCACTAAGGACTGGATAGGGGTCAATGCCTTCCTGATGAGGGTGGGGAGGTTCTTCAGAAGCTTGTCTACCTTAACATTTGCATGTTGAGCTAAGAGACGGAGCCTCAAAATAGTTGGCATTGTGCTAGAAGGTCGTGCAATGGTGGCCTGAGAGGTGGGCTGTGGAGTGGAAGTTTAGGCCACTATGACCTGAGGAGAAATAGGTGTCTGGGGGTCTGAGATCTCTTTATCAACAGGAATCTAGGTCTGAACCTCTGGGGGAGCAAGAGCTACCGGTGGCACCGCATTATTAATTAGCGTGATATAAAAATCCTTAAGTGATTTCCCGGTCTTGTCAGTGTATGGCAGTGATGGGACTTCCATAACCTTACAAAGGGTTATGATGAAGCACAGGAATGGAATTGATGTGGATTCTCATTGGCCCAGACCCCTAACTCTCGAAAGATAATGTCACCCACATCAAATTTTGTCCCAGTCATCATGCATGCAATGAGAATAGCTTTCTCAATGCTTATATCAGTCTCATTTTGGATGGTATCAATCGAGAGGTGACAAAGCTGAGCTAGAATCTACCCTCTCGTATGAGATCTTCCTTAAATATTTTACGTAGAGGGTCAATCCAAGGGGGTGTTCCCTTGGCTATCATTGAGGCTATCCAACCACAGTCATTAGCTCCGTTGGACCATTTGGTGTCATACTCAGTTGTGCCCGGTTTCCAGTTTTGAAAGTAGAACACATTTATAGTGTCACTGCCGCAAAGAACCTTCATCCCCCGAACCAAGACAGTCTTATAGAATAATTTATTGCACATGTGGTGAGGTGTTCTGGAGGCTCCATAAGATGCATAAAATTCATGCACCAATGTTTCATTGTAATTATCAGGCAGCTCAGTAAAGCAATTCCAGTTTCTAGCCTTGATGTTCTCCAGTATGCGAGGGTATTGCTCATGTAGCCAATTCTAACTCAGTTGTTTCTCGTCAAGGATTCAATATTTCGTGAGCCCTTCTCTATATAGATACCTAGAGCCTTTGACCCTAAACCTGAGTTGCAAGTCATATCCTCTTTTTCTTGTTGCCTTATCTTGTAGCTCAGCTTATGGCAAGGTCTCCTCCTCATCAGAATAGGAGGGACGTGCAACAGTAGGTCAGGATGATTTTGGTAATGAACGCTTGGCTTCTTGTGCTTGACGACTGGTGGAGGCCATTTTCTTGGAAGCAAGGTGTTTCTTAGGAGCCATATCTGCAAATAAACAAAGTGTGAGCGATGTAGCAGACATCAGGAAAAAAAGTTACATGAAAAGTCATGTGTGCGACAGGTTATGCAGTTGCATAACCACTATGTGGACCGCAAATTTGTTGCAAAAATTTAGTTTGCTGAAAGAAAATAGTTATGCGATGAGTTACATGACCATATACCTGTTATCTAGTTCGCAAAACCATTGCAAAACTATGTGCTTCGAAAGTTCATAATACTATGCGATCGCGAAACCCACTGCAAAGATGGATCTGCAATCGCAACCCAGCCATAAATAACATATTACAAAAGCCAGAAACTATTTAAGTATGCAGTGGCTTTCGGGTCCATATATCACTGATGTGATCGCAAAGCCTCTACATTTTGTCATCTTCCTCAAGTCACCTAGGGGTTCTTATTTTGCAACAATGCAGATCGCAAATCGACTATGCGGTCCGCAGAAGTCTGCATACTCAACATGTTGAACTCCACCCTCTATAATGGTGACCCTAATTTCACTACCCAGCACCCCAAGCCTAACTAATTATCGAAGAATCCCCCCACCCCCTCCCCCAATTACGAGCAGATACCCAAATAATAAAGAGGAAAAAGGAACAAACACTAAAGGAAAGAAAAACCGAAAAATACATAACAAAATTAAAGCTAAAATTTATAGGGATGAAATCAGGACAGGAGAATTTAGAATACTTGGGAGATGAATTCAACAAGTGATATTCTTTGTTTACTTTTTTCAATTCCAACTAGTCGTTTTCCTTTCTCCTTTTCTCCTTTTGTTTTTCTTTGTTTTGTTGAGGAGAGTAGTCTGAGTGCTGGTGTGTGTTTATGTGTGAAGGGGTAGAGATACTTACAAGTGAAATTTTCGGTCGATAAGTCACCACATAACACCTTATGTGATAGCATAAGTGTTATGCGGTCGTTTAAATTTGAGTTGTTCATTGACGCAATGCGGTGCACTTGTGCGATCGCTTAACTGAAATGTGGTCCACAAAGTGCACGTCCTCGCTGCATTTTGACCATCAATATTTGTTAAAAAAATACCCAAGTCTGCGACCACTATGCGGTCCGCATTGTTAAAATGCGACCGCATACGTGTAGCATACTTCCCATGGTGACTTTCTTCCCTTTCACGTGCAATTTTACCTTGTGTTGTGATGTTTTAATCACCTGCACTTTAACACACACCTTAAATTGTTCAATTAAATCTATCTAACAAAAGTTAAGATTTAAAGGACAAAAAGGATGTTACCATACATGGTTTGCCTCCCATGAAGTGCATGATTTAATGTCGTGGCACGACGAAGTTGGCCTTTCTTTGGGTTCACTCATTTGTCGGGCATGGACCATCTTTGAGATCCAACTATTCCACCAAGTTTTATTCTCCATCTGTGCCCAAGTAGTGCTTGACTTGCTGGCCATTTACTTTGAAGGTTCGGAGGCCATTATCCGATTTTTGAAGGTTCGGAGGCCATCATCCGATTCTAATTCCACAGCTCAAAAAGCGGATACATCTACCACCTTGAACGGACCAGACCACTTCAATTTGAGCTTTCCCAGAAATAATTTGAGCCTTGAAATGTAGAGAAAAACCAAGTCACCTGACTTGAACTCCCTTTTCAAGATCTTTGTGTTGTGGACGGACTTCATCCTTTATTTTTATACAACTACACTTTCATATTCATGGAAACAGAATTCCTCCATTTCATTTAGTTGTGTTAACCTCAAATTTGCAGCTTAAGCCCAGTCCAAGTTAAACATTTTTAAAGCCCACATGGCTTTATGCTCCAGTTCTACGGGTAGATGACAAGCCTTGCCAAAGACTAACTGATAAGGAGAAGTGCCAATAGGGGTTTTGTACGCTGTGCGGTATGGCCACAACGCATTATCTAGCTTCCTTGACTAGTCGGCCCTGTTTGCACTAACACTCTTTTCTAGATTATTCTTTATATCCTAGTTGGAAACTTCAACTTGGTCACTTGATTGCGGATGATATCGTGTGACCACCTTATGCTTGACGCCATATTTCTCTAGTAGCCCCGTGAAAGCCTTGTTATGGAAGTAAGACCCACCATCACTGAGAATGGCTCTAGGAGTGCCAATCCACATGAATATGTTTTTCTTTAATAATGTGGTCACACTCGTTGCCTTATTGTTTGGTAAGGAAATTTCTTCAACCCATTTGGACACATAGTCCACAGCCACCAAGATATATTTCATACCACAAGAGCTTACAAAGGGGCCCATAAAATCAAATCCCTACACATCAAAGATTTCTATCTCCATCACAAAGTGCATTGGAATTTCATGCCTTTTTGAGATTGATCCTTGCCTTTGGCAATCGTCTCAAGCCTTGACCATTTGATTGGAATCATGATAAATTGACGGCTAATAATAACCACATTCAAGCACCTTTTATGCCGTTCTATTTCCTCTATGGTGACCCCGGACCGGTGAGTCATGGAATGCTTTTAGAATTGGCATAATCTCCTCTTCTAGAACACACCTTCTGATGATGTTATCAGCACAAACACAAAACAGGAATGGTTCTTCCCAATGGTATTACCGACAATCTTTAGAAAACATCTTCTTCTCATAAGCTTCCAATCCATCCAGAATAAGGTTTCTAACCAAGTAGTTGGCAATATCGGCGTGCCAAGGAGCAAAAGATTTAGATAATGCCAATATGTTTTCATCATGGAAAGCATCTTTGATTTCAAGATCTTCCTTTGGTCTCCCTGCCTCTTCAAGCCTTGATAAATGACCCGCCGTTTAATTTTCCATCCCTTTCCGATCTTTGACATCAAAGTCAAATTCTTGCAATAACAGGACCCAACGAATCAACCTAGGCTTTGCATCCTTCTTTTCCATGAGATAGAGAAGAGCAACATGGTCTGTGTACACTATCACCTTAGAACCCAACAAATAAGCCAGAAATTTCTCAAAGGCATAGACAATGGTAAGAAGTTCTCGCTCAGTCACCATATAGTTCATTTGCGAGCATTTAAGGGTCTTGCTTGCATAATAGACCAGGTGTAGAAACTTGTTATGATATTGGCCGATCACTGCCCCAATAACTACAACACAGGCGTCACACATGAGTTCGATTGGAAGAGACCGATCGGGTGTGACAATAATAGGTGTCATGGTGAGCTTTTGTTTCAATTCCTCAAAGGCTTTGGGCACTTCTCGTCAAACATAAATATTGCATCTTTCTCAAGGAGTTTGTACATGGGATTTGCAATTTTGGAAAATCCTTGATGAAATGCCTATAGAATCCGGCTTGACCCAAGAAACTTCGGACACCTTTAACTGAAGTAGGTGGAGGAAGCTTGTAGATGATCTCGGTCTTTGCTCGGTCAACTTCTATGACATGTTTGGAAATTTTGTAGCACAAAACAATGCCCTCGTCCACCATGAAGTGTCATTTTCCCCAATTTCGCACAAGGTTCGTTTCTTCACATCTCTTAAGCACTTGCCTAAGGTTGTCTAAAAAATGCTCAAAAGAATCGCCCACGACTGAGAAATCATCCATGAATACCTCTAAGAAATCCTCCACCATATCAGAGAATATTGACAGCATACATCTTTGCAAAGTGGTCGGGGCATTGCATAACCCAAATGGCATCCAGCTAAATGAAAACATCCATATGGACAAGTGAATGTTGTCTTTTCTTGATCTTCCAATGAAATGTTGATTTGATTAAGGTAGGAGTATCCATCCAAGAAGCAATAGAATGACCTTCCCGCTAGCCGATTAAGCATTTGATCAATAAAAGGCATAGGGAAATGGTCCTTGCACGTAACACTATTTAGATTCCAGTAATCCATACACACCCTCCATCCGGTCGCTGTTCTTGTGGGGATGAACTTGTTTTTATCATTTTCAATCACTGTCATACCTCCCTTTTTTGGCACACATTGCACCGGGATCACCCAAACACTATCGGCAATAGGGTAGACCACCCGACATCCACCCACTTGATGATTTCTTTCTCTACCACTTCTTGCATGGAAGGGTTTAACATTCTTTGATGCTCCACACTTAGTTTACTCTCATTCTCCAATTGGATCTTGTGTTCACAAATTCCAGTGGAAATCCTCTAGACGTCTGCAATTGTCCATCCAATAGCTTGCTTATGTTTCTTTAAGACATTCAAGAGTTTCTCTTCCTTCACATCATTTAACAAAGAATAAACAATTACTGGTATAGTGTCATTTGAGCCAAGAACTTTATGCCTCAAGTGTGGTGGAAGTGGTTTGAGCTCTACTTACGTTGGCTCAATAATTAAAGGCTTTGCGGGACGAGTAGCTCTATTCTCCAAGTCGAGAGAGACCTTCTTCAGAGCATAAGTATAAGACCCAAGCACTTCTAATGCATTGACCAATTCCATATATCCCTCTATATCTTCACCGTCGAAGTTTACCAAAATAGTCGCCAACACCTCACCGAGGCATTGTTCTTCCATCTTCATTTCAACTGCATCTTCCACTTCATCAACAACATCGATCATCGAGATGCTTTCATATTCATGTGGTACTTTCATACCCTTGCTTTCTTGGATTGTAACCTCTTCATCATTCACAGGGAATTTGATCTCCTTACGTTCCGAATCTGTTAGTGCTCTTCCTGTGGAAAGGAATGGTATTGCCAAGATGACAGGGATCTCATTGTCAACTGCACAATCAAGGATTCCAAAATTGGCGGGTAAATGAAACTTTCCCACTTTCACAAGCACATCATCGACAATTCCCACCGGTCTCTTTATGGAACGATCAGCCATTTGCAATCTCATATTTGTGGGACTTGGCATACCTAACCCTGCTTGTTTATAAATGGAAATAGGCATTAAGTTGATGCTAGCCCAATTATCACAAAGGGCTCTTGCAAAATCACGTGCCCCAATGGTACATGGAAGGGTGAAAGCTCTCGGGTCTTCTTTTGTTTCAACGATGGACATTGCAATGATGGAACTAACTTGGTGAGTCACATTAACCACTTCATTCTTGGTGGCTCTCTTCTTGGTAATCAAGTCTTTCAAATATTTAGCAAAATTCGGCATCTCTTGAAGTGCTTCCACAAATGGAATATTCACCGATAATTGCTTGAGAATGTCATAGAACCTTTGCAGTTTGCTATCATCAACCTTCCTATAAAGTCTTTAAGGGAATGGAGGAGGAGGTCTAGTAATAGGTGGTAGATTTCTTGGTGTCTTTTTTATCTTTTCCTTTACCTCTTCACGGTGTTTTTCTTGTACTTTTAACTATTCCGGAACACTTTTTGCTTTAACAATTTGCTCTTCAGCTTGTGCCTTAACCTTCTGTTCGAACTCTTCTACTTCAACCACTTGTTCATTCTATCCTTAATGTACCTTCCCACTCCGAGTAGTAATTGCCATGCAATGAGAAGTTGGACCACTCCTACTACCCTTTGGGTCTGCAATTGTGTCACTTGGAAGTGTCCTTTTTTGCTTCAGATATTGTTCCCTAGTAAGATCTCTCATTTGCATCTCCAATTTTTGAATAGATGCGGTATGAGAACCTACAAGCTCGGTCATATTCCTCATATAAGTGTCGAACCTCTCTTGATATTGCAATACCCGTTCAAACATGCTTTCAAACTTGGTATCACTTAAGGAACCTTGATTTGAATATTGACCCTTTGGTGGAACATAAGCATTTGAACTCCGATTTGAGAAGTTGTTGTTGTTGTTGTTATTACAATTTCCTTGATTAGAGCTACCTTGTTCATTTCACCATTGTTGGTTGCCTTGCCCTTGTGGGTTAGGCCTCCATTGATATTGTTTGTCCTTGATCTTGGTGTTGTTTCCTTTGATATCTTCCTTGAGAGTTGTTGACAAATTTTTCTTATCAAAGTCTTCATTTGATATGGGCTGCATATCCTCCACCACATTTTCCTTCTTCGTTTGCCTTTTTGTGAACATCTTTGTCAACATATTGACATTGGTGGCAAGCCCTGTGATTACTTGATCACTGTGTTGATTCTCCTTGATCATGTTGGTCAAGGAGGGATAATCATATGCAATTCCACTCGAAGTGTCCTCTAAGTGCCAAGCTTGATTATGATGTGCCATTTTGTCAAGGATTAATGTGATCCTTGTGAATATTGTGCCCATAAAAGATCCATCAGCTGCATTCTTGGCAATAGATTGGTCCATCGGATCTAAACCAACCTAGAATTTATCCAACAAGATAGAATCCGAAAAACTATGATTGGGAGACCTCACCAAATATAACGTGAATCGATCCCAAGCCTCATGTAGATGTTCTCTCGGTACTTGGTTGAAAAAGAAAATTTTAATTCACAGTTCAGATTTTTTACTTTGCAGGAACCATTTAGCTAAGAATGATTGGACAAGGTCATGCCAAGAATGAATGGAGTTTCGTGGCATATTTTGAAGTCATTTCCTTCCATCCCCAGCTTGTGAGTACTTGAACACCCTCAATGTTAGGGCATCATCTAAGATGTTGTTCTTTTTATGCATCGTACACACACCCAAGAAGTTTCTATGATGTAAGTCAAATCATCATTAGTGGAATTGCTGAAAAACCCCTCCGCTTTGAGCATCAGGATTAAACCATGTTCCACCTTGAAAGTTGCAGCACCAACAACCGAAGGTACAATAGCATTTGTATCCTCGATGTACTCATTTATGTCTGCAAAAGGATTTTCTTCCATTTCTTCTTCATATTCAGCCATATTTTCCTATCAACACTAAGCACAACATGTAAAGTTTGATGAAATAGAAGAAGACGTAAAGTAAAGCACACACTAATTAGTAACTTCAAAATTGTAATCCCCGGTAATGGCGCCAAAATTTGATACGCTCAAATTACACTTTAATTAAGTAGTGCAAGGTTGTTGGCGTCAAATATAATAACCCAACAAGTTTTGGGTCGAATCGCATAGGGAATAGGCATGTAAAGATTACTCGAGTAGTGTGCTACTTAACTTAGGTTGAGTATGATATGATTGTGATTTGAAGAGATAACTAATTGTAGCATTGAGAATGTAAATAAATTGATTAAGGAGGCCAAGGTTGTGTCCCCTTTAATAAAATGTAATGCTATCGGTGTTAATATGATATATTTCTAATGTAAAGTTCGTTTGATATGCAAATGATTTCTAAATGACTACCCAATATTTTTCAATAGTTGGTTAGTATTTCTTCTTTATGATTTTTCCAAATATAAAAGAGTTGCAATAAAGAGGAATCAATTTATGCAAAATAAAACCCATTTATTCCTAAGCGATTCTATTAAACAAGGTTTAAAGCCTTAAGTCTTTGATATTCACTTCTACCAAACCGTAACTCGCTTTTCCAGGTAAAGAACGAGTTTAATGGCACTTGTTAATATTTGCAACCACCAATAATAAATGAAGAATGGGAAATAAATATATATCAACCAACCATTATATATATATTCAATGTTAAACACCCATTAACATAACACCTATTTAGTGTCCACAACCTTAGTATTTAAAGCTAGCTACTAATGCTAAAATACAAAAAGATGAGAATATTAAATGCCATAAAGCTTAAAAGTGGAAGATTCTTCACTCCTAAAGCTTCTAAAAGAAAGGAATATTGAAAGGTTGGATTGTAGCTGAAAAATCAGACAAGATGCCCCCACAAAACCCCAATGAATCTATTTATAGTGGGCTAAAACTCAAGACAAGTTTCGGACATAAATGCCCCTCCAGGTAAATGATGCGACCGTATATCTGTCGCACAATAGACATGCAGTTTGCATTTTCATCAAAGCCATCGCATCTTCGAACCCGAGTTTCCAGGTAGTCGCCGCATCTTGGTTATGCGGTCCGCATTCTTATTTTGTGACTGCATAATGTCACCGCATTTCCAGCTTCAGCAACTTCTACGAGGAGTTTGCGATCCATTATGCGGCCCTCAAACCTGTTATGCAGTCGTAGAATTGACCGCATTTCTTGCACTTTAATTTGGCCAACATACTGTTGTGCTTTGCAGTTCCTCTAAGCAACATGTGGTCCGCATGTTGGATTTGCAGTCTGCATCTTCACATCTAAGATCGCATTTCGCCCTTTTTCTTGTCTTTTGCAGCTTTTTGATTTCATTTACATGTTCTTGGGTCCTAAAACCTCATATACCGCAAAACATTAAAATTACATAAGGATAAAATATAATTTCATTTAAAACAAGCTAAAATCTAAGCAATTTATATTAAATGTGCCGAAATTCTCCGAGACATCAATGCACCGAGCGACCGTGTCCCAACTAGGATCGATTCTACTAGGGCTGCGGGAGATTGATAAGTAGATGTGCGATCGACCTTTGAGGAAGCTCATCGTCTTTACTCTGCGGTGAGTTTAGGTAGTCGCTACAGGATTTTTTAGTTTCGTGCCTTCCCTTTCTTATTGATCGCCTTTTCGTAGGCCTTTGACAAGCTCAAGTCCGAGCTACTTCGTCATGATGCCAGTTCGTGGAAAGCTTTGGATGGGGAGAAAACCTTTAGGCTTCTTTGAGATGAAAGGTAAGTCAAGTTGGCACACTTACGGTACAAACCGAGTCGAAGCCTGAATTATGAAAGCTACTTGAAGGACCAGCAAATTTTTGTTCCAATGTAGTGCGTGTTTCTTCTTCTATCTCCTGAGGCTAATGTTTTGTTTACTTCAATTGCAGAAAAAGACAGAGGACCTGGAACGCCTTTGGAGCAAAGTTGTCAGGACAAGCATGAGTGTGATGAGTTTAAGGCTCAGGTGGAAACCTATGTTACAACTAAGAAAGATGCTTTGGCCAAGGCTTCTACCCTCGAAGTACAACTTTGCAGCGTTCGTGAGAGCAGCTCGGTCTGAACGGACATGCATACAAGGTTCGAGTGTGAGCTTCTGATGATGAAGGCCGAATTTGTGGATGCTCGGGCTGAAGCTAAAACGGTCCAAACTAAGGCTGATAAGAAAGTGGCCATCTTTTTAAAAGATGCTACCGATGCTCGATCTGAACTATGATGGGCTCTTTGCCGTGAGGGAAAAAGTAAGGAGTACGCTCGGTGCAAATCTCGAAGGGCAACCTTAGAGGAGATCCACTCTAGGGGATTTAATCTCTCGGAATAGATAAAGCAGGCTAAGGCGGACGAATATGATTATATGTTTCTTCTGTCCGATGCCAAAGATAGTGAGAAAGAGATCAATGGGCCATAGTGTATGCGGCAAAATCAGAAGGCTTGATGTTTTGTTATCACGACATTTTGGAAGCCTTCCCCGAGACCCCGAGGGTGGCAGGCCACGATCGAGTTCTCGGCCATATGGCTCATAAAGGTCCGACTCAAAGCAAGTAAGGTTCGAAGTCGGGATAAAAGAGGAAGTCTCCTAGGCACATGGCTACACCTCACAGACCCGGCCTATATGTAGCCTACAATGAGGTCTTGCATCAAGCCGTCCCATCTTTGTACTCTTGCAATTAATATACATGTACTATACCGAGTTTGATCGCCTATATAAGGGGGACCCACCCTACCTTGTAAAGGACTGATGTTGTTCCACCTCTCCACAATGCAATAATATCTCTCTGTGTCTCTCTCTTTCTTCTAAGTTATTTATATTCACAGACCTCGAGGTCTCTTTAGCACTTTATTGTTTCCTCGTTTGTTCTTCATTATTTGGATCAAGATTGATAGTATAGAGCCTTACTTACTTATATCTTTATCTGTTATCCCCTTCCCGACTATCCTCGATAAGCATGAGATAGGCTCGAAGCTCGGCTTCGAGGTACCTACTGGCCAACTTTGTGCCCGGGAAACGTCCCCTTACTGGTTCGATTACTGCTTTGGCTAACTCAATCTTTACCATCTTACTTCACGTTTTAGCACTAGTCACCCTTACAAACTAGCTTGAGAATAGATCACTTATTTTTAGAATCCTATTTACAAATATGATTGTTGTTACCATTCTCACGGTAAACAGTTTGGCACCCACCGTGAGGCTAAATATAATAGTGATAATCTCTTGTTAGTTTCGTCACTTAAACGCACGATATCCTTCATACTCTTTCTTGCCCAAGATTTTTTGATTTCACGTTAATGGTCCGCCCGATAAGGGAAATCGAGGAAGATAACCCCAAAAATCTCAAAGACAACAGTATGAAAGTTATAACGGCTGGCGCGACACTGCAGGACCTTGATATCGCATCAAGATAGGTTCGAGCAGATGCGGATCTACACGCCGCGCAGCGGGGTAACGAAGTCTCGCGTAGCTACGATGGCACGCAGCACGTTAACCAATAGGAAGCTCGAAAAATCCCAGGCCGAGTAGAACAGGAAGTTAACCTTCGCATTATTTTTGAAATGTTGCAGGAACTGCATTTGGCTGTCTCTCAGCTACAGAGCTACCCGGAGAATCTCAGTGCGGCAGCACCAAAAATATCTCCTCACTTCGAGCCAGTACCCGAGGTATCGGGCAACTACAAACTGACAACCTATCCTATAGCAGTGAGGATGCTGGAAGACCTTATCGTAAAGATCGAATCATGCTTGCGAAGTCTCCTACAGCAACCGTCTCCAGAAGATACGATCTCAGAAATCATTTTGCGAAAATCGAAAACGACGAAATCCCCCAGGAGTGACAAGATCTTAAGTCATCACGGGCTCATCACCACTTACGCACGCCGGTCCAGGAATGGCAACCTCCAAAATGGAGAAATCAGGCCTGTCCCTATAAGGATATTTGAAGAAGCTCCCTCGGAAGAAACTATGATGCGGTGCCATTATTCGGCACCTGATCTCGAGGATACGCTCACCATACTAGCACTGTCCGTAGAAGCACACGCTGATTCCATCAAAATAATGTCAAAAGGGCCCAATGCACCAAAGGTGGGGAGAAGAAGAAATATAGTATCACGGGAAGCCGCACCCCACTCCCCAACAGGATAAACGAGACAGCTCCCGGTCCCGAAAAGTGGGGCGGCACGGGACTTCGCCCAAATCCCAAACAAAGCATACCCGGCAACTCCAGAGCTGTTCAAGCGAAGCTTGGTCGAATATTCGGTCGAGGCTTGGCCAGATGCCAGCAACCAACACCAGACACAAGTCAGGGTCGTGGAAAACCCTCGAATAACCTCCTCAGGTTAGGCATATCCGGGTAGATTCCTAGCAAAGAAGCTGACACTAAATTAATGGAGCCATCATCCACATGGCGTGAGCAGAAGAGAAAATTTGAGGTACAACACGTCTCACAACAACAAGGAAGTAACCCAAGGACTAAACCCTCGAGGAACCTCCAATAGTAACAGATTCAACAAGATGCAGCCGACAAGGAAACCTCTCCCGATAGAGCTCGACTTCAATGTTTTGGTTCCAAGCATAGTGGTCACCATAAGCAAAGCCGAGAACTACAGGTGGCTCGGATCTATTCAACCAAAACCCCTCCAACCAAACCATGACCCGCCACGCAAATCACGAGATGCTCGGAGTTACAGACCCAAAAGAGAAAGCCAAAGCATCTAGCTACGAGCGACGAGAGGATATCTCTGACCTAAAGCCCATGACTGGTGTTGCCCTCGAATGAGGTCAAAAGGTAAGGACAATCACATCCTCGGTCAGGCCTGGCCGGATGAGGAAGACAACTGCCGCAGAGCTTACTCCCCAGAACGCAGCCTCCTTTTAACATTTCATTTCCTTTCTTGTTGCTAATCTGTAAGCAGGCAGGCAACCGAGGCATTCAGTAGCTTTGGATCCCATTTGAGGAACTGCGGCCACCACGGGGCTCGCCATGCATTCTTTCCTCGATCGGGTTTCTAACAGGAAGAAGTTTCTGCCAACAAGATTATTAGCAAAACTGCACATCCTCGGACCTAAAACGACCCAATATGGAATCATACAAAGCACATCGGATGATAAGGGAAATCACACTCATGTGGACCAGACTCACAACAATAGGGCAACATGTATTTATAGCTTATATTTCTACCAATCAATAAAGAATATTTTTTAACCGTTCGACACCTCGAAGAAGACTATTTTGGCTTTTCATCAGCAAAAAATGTCTCCGCCAGATGTATCTCAAGATACCCAGAGACTTAAAAAATTCGGTATCCATATGACCCAAGGGTCGAAACGTCGGGCTCACCAAGATCTTGTGGTGCAACCGCGAGTACACGAGAAGCGGTCTTCAGGCTTATACAACTCGATGACTCAGAGATTGCCACCGATCTCCATGCAATGGAAAATTCAAAATTGCAAGACCCTAACAGGCAGCCTCAACAAAACAAGATCTATTCTCCATACATTGCAAGAGCTCAACAGGAATGGCAAACTGTAAGACCTCAAAAGGCATGAAAAATCACGCAGTTTAGGCTATACTTCGCATTTGTAAGAATCCCTAAAGGGCATACCCTCAGTGTAGACACCTAAAACTACTTCTCGGGTTCAAAACGGCTGCTACAGCCCAAAAAACATGACTCAGGGATGCCCGACTATTGCCAAAATCCTCAGAATCTACTTCGGAAAGAACCAATTAAAAATTTGGTTCCCTCAATAGGCAAAAAATGAGTCCCGACCATATCGGCTCCAAAATAGCAAAAGCGTTGATATACTTGACCTACGAGCTATGAACCTTCTGAAGTGCTCAAAATATCACCAACTACGACTTGAAATCGAGGTTCTGTCATAACCGATGACGGGTCAGGAAAAATAATCAATAAGACCTTAACGAGAGGAAACAAAGCCTACAAAAAGCCTCTGAGCCTCACATCAAAAGGTCTCTAAAACCAAACAGCATAAATGCCATTGTCACCGGCTAAGCAGGCCTCTGGGCCTCACATCGAAAGGTCTCTACAACCATACAGTGTATGAGCCATTATCACCAGCTTAAAAATTGACAACTTGAGGATTAAAGTGAGCTCGAGTCGTAACCTGATTCGGAGACCAGATCCGAAATAGTTAACCTAAGCAAAGCCTCCGTGCCTCATATTAAAAGGTCCCCATGACCAAACATCATAAGTATAAATGTCGCCGGCTAAGAAAGGCTCTAGGCCGCATACCAAAAGGTCTTAGTGACCAAGCAACAGAAAGGCCACCATCATTGGCCAAGAGCTCGAACAAGATTTAAGGGTCAATTACAGCTCGAGTCGCAATGCGACTCGGAGACTGGACCAAAAAATTATAATACTCCCAAGAGCGTGACATAGATGCTACTATCACCTGTTGGAACCTCCGGAAAGACTAAGTGTCAATCACAGCTCGAATCACAACGCGACTCGGAGACTGGACCTGGAAAATCGCCAAACGCCCAAGGGCAGAAAGTGAGAATCATTACCGCCAACCCTAAAGGGTTCAAGGGTAAGTTAAGCTCAAGTTTGATCTTGACTTAGAGACTGAACCCAAGGGAAATTCGACCACCATACGCCTAAAAGCACGACCCAGACGACGCTATTGAAATCTCCAGGCCGCACGCCCACAAAATAGCTTTGGTCCAGGAGCACAAAGGGTCATCACCCTCAACCCATGCTGTCATAAAAGAGCTTTTTAGGCCAATCAAATCTCGAGATGTAATGCGACTCAGGGACTATCTCCAAAATCGGTCTACACGATCGAGTGTAAAAATAGAAAAAACGTACAAAAGGAATAATGCTTTAAAATTATTCTTATATCACATATGAAAAACCATTCTCCATATACAGGCACACCCTTTGCATGCCGGAAGCTAGTTTACAAAATGGTAGAATCTACATTTTGCGCCAAAGGGCTACAGTCCGTCAAGTTTGCCCATTGCAATGTCCACAAGGAGCGACCGAGCGTCACCTTCTTCCACCCTTGATCGAGCCAAATCCACTGAGAGAACGAAGCCTCTCGCTCCAACTTCCTCAAAAACCACTCTACGGGATCGGCAGCGAACATATTCCTCGATCCTCTTCTCACGATCAAGGGCTTGCCTCAACTGAGATTGAGCGTTAGCAGCCTCCTTCATGCAAATTGCCATCTTGTGATAAGCCTCAGCTCGATTTAGTGCCGCTTCCACCCGGGCATCAATTATCTCAATGCTGAATTTTGAGAGGTCGGACTCAAGTCTCTAGATCATATCCTCTTGAACTTTGGCATTTCCACGGGTCAAGTTAAGTTTGACCTCAAAGGTAGGGATCCTAGCCGAGACACTTATTTCCTCCAAAGCTTGAGTTTGCGCTTGAGCTCTTAGCTCCTCGCAAGTGGCCCTGACACGGTTCACATCACCTTTAAGGTACTCAAAGGTCTTTGCCTTTTTCTACAACTAATATGGCAAGAAGAAATGAGCCTTAAAATCAGAAAGAAGCAAACAATGCACTACGGGAAATTACCTGCTCCATTAAATAGCTTTCATCGTTTAAGCTCCGATACGCCTTAAATCGCCTATGCTGCAGCTCAAATTCCTTCTCCTTGCAAAGAAGCCTAAGCGATTATCCCTCATCCAGAACCCTCCGAAACATGTCCTTTCGAAGAAAAAACTCAGACTTAAGCCTATCACAGGACTGCGTAGGAAAGATTCAATAAGAGAAGGAAGACGCAGGATATGAGAAAATTGTGCACAAACTCACCGCAAAGTTAAGATGGTATATTCCCTTCAGATCAAAACACGCTCCTGTTAGTACAGCTCCTGCGGCCCCAAAACAACCGGGTCCGGGCATAACGTGCTCGCTCAAGGGAGTCATTTTCCGAGAAAAAGGCACCCCGGGGGACATCGGACTCGGATGATGCCCCGTCCTCTGAAATACGAGCCCAGCCGACACCACTAAAGGCTCCTTCGCATTGTGGGCTCTGGTCCCTCTTTTTATTGCCATCTCTTAGCCTGGGAGCCGATGACTCCATCTTCTCTCCAAAAAAGTACTGCCATGCCCCGAGGAACTGCCCGATACCTACAAATAGCGAATCCAGCACAAATGAGATGGGTAAATGTTACCTCAGGTACATACTAGTAGGAGAAAAGCGACATACGCATGTACCTTGATGGTTTACTCCCCACCTGATGCGAGACATAGCTTGCCACCTGCGTTCGTCACAAGACGAATGGGTCACCAACCTCCGAACCCAGCCGGGCAAATCATGGACTTGGCCCGGCGTCCACGAAGTTGCTGCAGCAAGGCAAATAGCATTGTTATTTGGCCAATTTTTGCCATAAACGAGACCTGAAAGAGCAACAAAGCGCCGCACTTATGTGTGTGATTCCACCCTTCGGGGAACGACAGAAAACCCAAAGGAATAATATCGGTTATTCGGACTCGGACAAACCAATTGGCCCACACTTGATCTCCGCCTTCCTCATCATCAACAATGAAGGGCATGGGCGAACGATCCCTCAAGGTTAACAGTCCTTGATGGTGAAAAGGCCGATATAGCCTGATGAGATGATCGAGCATGTATTCAAGTCTAGATTTCTCTGTAAAGAATTTCATCATCAACACCGTTCGCCAAAGCGACCGATGAATCTATGCCAGAGTAACCCGATAATTTCAGCAAAAATCAAGCAGGACCTTATCAAGAGGGCCAAAAGCTAATGTGGTATAGGTACACACTCAAGAGCATATCAACAGAGTCCGCGATGCCTTTATCTTGGGCAAGCCCCCATAGTATCGCCCCGCCATATCCAGGTGTTTCTCTCTTATCGAGTACGTCATCTCTAGAGCAAAATCCTTCGACTCTCCAGTGCCGGGAACAACATTCTCCGCCATTTCCCATACCGGTTCCAAGGTGGTCACCATGACTATGGTAGAATTAGCCAAATAAAACAAAGAAGCATCGACGCTTTTTACACTTTAAAAGATAGGGAGCCCTATACCGAAACAAAAGAACAACTACCCAAAAATAGTAAAGTTTTGCAAAAAGGCCGAAACCACCCCTCTTATATACAAAAGGCAACCGCGAGTCGCCTGCTCAACGTAAGCTCCAGGAAGCCAATAACCTCGATATGAGTCGGCAGGTTGATGCCCGACCCAGGAAACGTCCTCCAACAGACAACTAATCTCGATGGATCGCGTGAATTATCTCTATGCCCGAGACGGAATTACACATTCGGAGCCCCTGGCCCCCAAGAAACAGGGTCATGATGAGCTCCAAAGCACCAATGCAAGGCATGCGCCCGGGC
Organism: Nicotiana glauca; assembly: GCA_026770625.1. Taxonomy (NCBI): domain Eukaryota; kingdom Viridiplantae; phylum Streptophyta; class Magnoliopsida; order Solanales; family Solanaceae; genus Nicotiana; species Nicotiana glauca. Next base: position 216,529 of record MU666711.1, read on the forward strand.
TCGCGCTTCCCTCTCTAGAGGATTAAACCCCGGAATCTCCAATCTCCAAAGCCCCACGAGGCGCCAAATAAGCACCCCAAACATAGGCAAACTTCTCAAGCGGAAGCGAACCTTACACTCTCTGAAAGATTTATCTACATCAGAATTAAAATAGCCCACTGGGGCACCCGAATATGACCTTCATCCGGGGCATCATTTTCGAAGGTCCCCAAATTCGATGAGTAATCTCCAAACGAACCAGCAGTCCCAATAGCTCGAGCTCATTCGGACGACGCTCCATCGCTCTGAAGTGCGACAAAAAAGATGGGGGAAGAGCCTTGCAAATTAGCTAGAGACCAGAACAATCTATCATGGCAGACTATAATGACCCATAAAATAAAAAAAAAGGCATTCAAAAACCTCGAGTGGTATAAAGCAAACAAGCACAAAAATAGAAGCATAAGTCTATCTCATGCGGCCTGAAAGGACCATTGATATCAAGGTTAATAAGGGATTTGGTGTACCCGAAGATGACCTACATCTAGGGCAGTACCCCAGAGGCCTCAAAAATCCGCGCGTGATCTCTGAATAACTTGGGAGACTCTTATAGCACCGATCCATCCGGTCAACCCGGAGTTGTCTCTAAAGACAACAATGTGACCTAAAAGAACCCTCGTCGATCGACGAAAAATCAAGGCAAACAGTTACGTCCAAGTTAAATATCAGCAATCATCAACATAGAAAGATACATTCGAAGAGCCTCGAAGGGCATGAAGGCATATAGAAGTAGAGCAATTTCGAAAGCCGAGGTTAGCAAAGTTCATTTCTCATTTATGAAGTATTCAAGTACAATAGGCCTCGAGGGTCACACCGTTCGATTACAAAGCCCTCGGAGGGTCATTACATACAAAGTATAAAGGCCTAAAGGAATATACACCTAAAGTAGGGGAACAGGAGGATGTATATATGATGAAACCCGGGCGCCCTATCCGCCCTGGAGAGTCCATCTCCGGTATCAGCATCCCCGGGCGCCAAGCCCTCGAGCACGTATCCTGGAGGGTGAATGCTTTGACATCCACCTCTAATAGGTTACCAACTCAATCCCCAAAAGGATCTCCACCAGGAATATGAAGGAGAGGAAAAGAAAGGGATGTAGAGTAGGTAGAGAAAAGAGACATGGCCACCGAAGCAAAAGCTTGAAGGTTCGGCGGGCCTCTGCCTCAATGGCCGATGGTTCCACTTTATCCATTGGGAAAGAAAGAGCCCTAGGAATGAAGTGTCATACCAGGCCTAGGTAGAAGAGTGTGCAATGGTGCATAATTCGAATGGCTGCCTGCACAAAGGTGAAACAAACTTTCCACCCATCACCGCCTCAGGCTAACGGTACAATAGCGACCAACATACCGACGATCGCATCAATATCGGAACAACATATTTATGATCAATGAAGGGAGACCCCGATAGAAGGCCTCGATGCGGCCCAGAAGAACTCCTCCAAATAGCCTTGAGTTAGAAAGCTTTCATCATGGTAATCAAAGGTAAAAGAAGATGATAGGAAGGAAGAAGCAAAGCATACTAGCAAAAGTATTTAGATGGAGGATGCAATGCCACAAAACGCCCTCATTTATAGGAGAGAAACGACACAGTCATCGATGTTCTAAAAGATTGACCGACGGGTTAAATTACTGCTTCCTTGAAAAAATGAATCGACGGCAGTGATTTTTGCCTTGAAAAGAAGAAATGATAGGGCATCAAGCAGTCATCTACGAGATATGCCATCTGTTAAAAAAGATTGCGCCGCGATCCGAATCGCCAGCATGATGTATTCAAAAGGAGCTTGAGGTGTTGAGTTTCAGGATCATTTCCCATCACTTCATCATGTGAAACATGGAGACTATTGTCACACCTCCTTTTTTTACACCCTTGGAAGGGTTATATAAAGGGAGTTTTTCCACTTAAAGGATAATCGAAACGGGATTTATTTATTTAGAGATTTATTGTCACCACTTGGGATAATTATGGTGTCCCAAGTCACCGGTTTAAAATCTCGTATAGAGGAAAATAATGACTCTGTTTAACAGTCCGCGAACCAGAAATCCGGGTAAGGAATTTTGTTAACCCCGGAGAAGGTGTTAGGAATTCCCAGGTTCTGTGGTTCTAGCACGGTCGCTCAACTGTTATAAATGGATTAATTATCTCATTTTAAACAATTATGAACATATGTGCAAATTTTAAACTATAACCACTTTTATTCATTTTTAGAGAAAATTTCAACGTTATTAAAATACGTCTCGAACCACGTCACATAAATGTACCCGTGGCTTTTGACATATTTTAACATGATTGAGATTTGGATTTGGGTCACATAAATATGCACCCGAGTTTAGGAAGGTAAAATTATTAAAGAACACGCCTAAAGAAACTAACGTATTGTTAACTTTGCGGGAGGCCATGAAAATTCGCTAAATGGCACGTCCCAAGTTTTAAGTATTTTAAAGAAAATAATTAAAGAGGGCCACGCAGTTTGTGAATTTTGTTTGGCGCGACACACTTCAATTTATTTTAAAAGGATATCCTAAAGATTAACTATTATTATCTATTAAGGATTGTATCTAAAAAACTTAATTAATTAGCATCATTAATTAGTTACTACTAAAGCCCTCAAGAAAATTTTGGGCCTCAAATTCAAGTCTAAACTCAAACAAGGGAACCCCCATTACTAAACCCCTTAATTCAAGTTTACCATCTAACTTGAAAGGCCCAATGCCTACGTTTAAGCCATTTTTTAGAACTGATTCATACTCACAAGCATAAGGGCATGGAGGTAAGTAACTACGGATAATTATAGGCAAGGAAAGACATCAAAAGGTCCGTCGAGTATACCATGTAATAAGCTCGCATCTTTACAAGAATCAAGGTTCTCCCTAAGTACTACAACGAAAGACTAGCTGAGGAAATAAGGAAGAAGGATTCAACCTAAGCACAATGACCTAAAGAGGAAATGATCATGTAACAACAGTCTCGGAACAACATCGTAAGCACTCCAAAAGAAAGTCGCACCTAACGTGGATAATGAATGGGAAGTAAAATTAAAAGTAATATTCGAGATCATATGATTTGTATGAAAAGACTAGCAAGTGTGGGCACTAAGATAAGCTATGTATGGACGCAACAAGGGGACAGAAAGACCAGGAAATGTAACAGCTTACGTTGAATGAAAGCTAAGATAGAACGAAAGAAATTATTCGATCAATGATCAAGAGTGCCTTATGTTATGAACACACTTAAGGGTTTGAAGTTTTATACATGCAGCATGTACGGCCGTAGAAGATTCTGGTATACGTTAAAAGAAAGAATTGAGCCCAGGACTTAGACGAAAGATTAAATTCTTAAAGGATTGTATCATGCATACTCCTCAACACCCACAAAGGCCAGTCAGAAGAAAGACGAAACTAAAGAGTTTCATCAACTAAGTAAATTAGGAGTCTGTTTATTGGACCCAGAAAGTTACAAGCATCATGATTCAGAATATTGTAGAATCACTCTCAATATCAGAAGTACAAGAGAAATAGAATAGTAGCCATATTCTCTAATGGCTCTATGATAGAGCCAGTTAAAAGAATACCAGTATGGTGCTACCATCGAATTATGTATGCCCCATAGGTGCAAGTATTATAATAGAACTTCAAGTTGTAAATGTGAATTATACCTATGTGGAAGGGAGGTCGTGAAAGAGATAAAAGATACGATGCAAGATTTTAAGGTAAGAAAGGTAAATGTGAACAACGTACGAGATATTCAAATGCAGAAGGTTGTGAATAGCCCATATTGTGGATAAAAGTCTAGAAGCACGAGGATCCAGTACCTAGGAATGATAGTAGCTGTATTGGGAAAAACTGAATTTATATTAAAGATGACGTGGCATGACACGTGGATTGGTCAAAAGGTCAATAGGTAATAATTAATTTAGAGACACGAGAAGAAGAACTAAAAATAGGCACGGGGTGCAATTTAGATACGTATCTCGTACCTAAATGAAGCATTTAGGTCTAGGAATTCTTAAGGATTCAAAAGACAAGAATCTGGTGACGAAAGATACGGGAAGAGGAAGTTAAACAGGCACGAGAAGCAGTTTAGACACGAGTCTTGTACCAATTCGAGTCATTTAAAGCCAACGGATCGAAAGGCATTGAAGACATGGATCTGAAGACAAAAAGAGTCCAAATTCAGTATTAAATACCTGATACGTTGGAAAATTGGTATTTAATAGGAATGATTGTGTAACAGCTTAT
>MU666714.1:15592-74581 GCA_026770625.1 Nicotiana glauca
TTACAAAATAGAAGTTTCCAGCCCGAAATACATTTAAAATGTCATTTAAGTTTTCAACGCTTAGAATTATGGCTGAGTTTGCAAAACAACATTTAAAACCTTGGACTGAAGTTAGATGATATGCAAATCATACTAAGCAGTAATATCAATCCTCGAAGGATTTTACAAGTCGGCACAAGGCCCCAAACATGGCATCAAACCCAGTAATATCAATAAAGTATGTGTATCAATCACCAGTATAGTATAAACATCACACGGGATGGACCAAATCACAATCCCCAATAGTATCCGACCCCGCACTCATCGTGGAATACGTGTCATGCCTCAATATAGCGTTACGATGTGAAAGTCCAGGGTTTCAAACCCTCAGAACAGTATTTAAATCTATTACTCACCTCTAGCTCGTTATGCCCTTGCCTCTCAAATTGGCCTCCTCGTGCGACGAATCTGCCAAAAATCACACAAACATCGATGAAGTTCGATTTCTAAAAGACGGGGTTGTAACCCATATATATATCTTAAATTCGTCCCTTAACGCTTCTACAATGATCCAATACAGTTATGTAACTTCGATCTACAATACAACATTCAACAGGGCCAATATTGGTAATAAACTCCATAACTTATACCATTTAGGTATATTATCAAATACCTTGCAGGCATAGATATTCACACCTCCTAACTATAGTATTGGTTTATCCAACTATTACCATTAACCAACAAATTCACTCCACCATCATTCCTAACCAATTTATAACTTCCAACAACATATGTATGACCATTCATTCATACCCAACAATCAACCTCCTTAATTAAACCATTTCACAATCTCTACAACCAACACAACCTAGGTTAGGCACTTATTGTTCTTCCATCATCATCCCATGAGTTCTATTGTATATATCATACATAAATAATCACTATAGAGTAGTTAAAGATGATAGACAAACCTCTCGTAGACCTAATCTTGAGAGACAACTTTGGGATGTTCTTGATATTTTGAAGAAATCCTATGAAATCCAATCAAAATCATGTTGTAACAAGTGATTGAGAAGTGAAATCACCATGAAAACACACTTAAAAACTTACCTTAGGAGTGCAATTGGATGCCTTGGTCGGATTGGGAGTGTTGGGGAAGCCCTAGGCTTGAGAAATGACTCAAGTTCTGTCATTTCCCGACCTTAGGTATATTTAGAGGCCTGACACTAGCGCGCCCGCTCTAATCCCGCGCTAATCCCGTGCTAGTGAGGCAGAACATAACTCAATTAGCGCGGGCTACTAGCGCTCCCGCGCTAAGGCCGCGCTACTAACACATGCCCAGTAAAATGACCATAACTTTCTGTATACACCTCCAAATGACGAACAGTTTATTGTGTTGGAAACTAGACTCACAGGGCTTTAATTTGATAGGTTGTGGGTCACACAAATCCTTATATAACGGAGATATGATCGTTTTACGTGAGGTCTTGTGCACACTCATTTACGTCTTCGCATATTATGAAGTTTTCCAACTTCAAAAGTTCCCGTTAGCCATCCGAAATCACCCCGAGGTCCCCGAGACCTCAACCAAAAGTGCAAACCCATCCTAAAACATCATATGAACTGGTTCCAATCAAAAGAAAACATCCAACAACACAGAAATCACCAATTCTCAATGGATTCAAGCCTAAGAACTTTGAAACTTCTAACTTCCACATCCGATGCCGAAACACGTCAAAACTAGTCCGAATGACCTCAAATTTTGCAGACAAGTCTAAAGTGACATAAAGAAGCTATGGAAACTCTCAAAATTCCATTTCGACTTCCGGATCAAAATATCGCCTATCAACCGGAAATCGCCAAAATACTAGATTCGCCAAAATAGGCTAACTCCTTCACTGGGCCCCCAAAATTACTTCCGATTGCGCTCCTAAGCCTTAAATCATCCCCGGAAACTAACCGAATCATCGAAAATCAATTCCGATCCCTCTAACTCACAAGTCAACATGCCGTTGACTTTTCCAAAATAATTCTTCCTTAAATAGACTAATTGTCCCATTTCCTACCAAACTCCATCCAAATCATCTCAAATTCACCAAGTACATATATTGAAATATGAAGAAGCATATAACGGGGAAAACGGGACGTAAATACATGAGAAGACGGGTTGGGTCGTCACATCCTCCCCAACTTAAACAAACGCTCGTCCTCGAGTGAGTTAAGAAACATACTTGGAGTCTCAAATAGGTGCGGGTATCTGCTCTGCATATCCTGCTCAGTCTCCCAAGTAGCCTCCTCCATGGCCGACCCCTCCACTGCACTTTCACTGACGCTATATCTTTTGATCTCAATTTTCAAACCTATCGACCCAAAATAGCCACTGGCTCCACATCATAAGTCAAATCTTCATCTAACTGCACTGTACTGAAATCCAAAATGTGAGACGGGTCCCCAACATACTTCTGGAGCATAGAAACATGGAATACCGGATGAACACCCGATAAACTGGGTGGCAAAGCAAGCATATAGGCCACCTCTCCCACATTCCTAAGTATTTCAAACGGCCCAATAAATCTTGGACTTAGCTTTCCTTTCTTTCCAAATCTCATAACACCCTTCATGGGCGAAACCTTCAGCAAAACCTTCTCACCCACCATATATGATACATCTCGAACCTTCCGATCCGCATAACTCTTCTGGAGTGATTGCGCTGTGCGAAGTCTCTCCCGAATCACCTTCATTTTCTCTAAGGCATCCTGGACCAAATCTGTCCCCAACAACCTAGCCTCGCCGGGCTCGAACCATCCAACTGGAGATCTACACCGCCTCCCATACAAGGCCTCATACGGTGCCATCTGAATACTGGACTGATAGCTGTTGTTGTAGGCAAACTCTGCAAGTGGTAGAAATTCATCCCAAGAACCTCCAAAATCAATCGCACAAGCACGCAACATATCCTCCATTATCTGAATAGTACGCTCGGACTGTCCGTCCGTCTAAGGATGAAACGCTGAGCTCAACTCTACCTAAGTACCCAACTCGTGCTGAAAAGTCCTCCAAAACTGAGAAGTGAATTGGGTACCCCTGTCTGAAATAATAGAAACTGGAACACCATGCAATCGGACAATCTCACGGATGAAGATCCCTGTCAGCCGCTCCGAAGAATATGTAGTAAACACTGGAATGAAATGCGCTAACTTGGTCAACCGATCAACAATGACCCAAATCGAATCGAATTTCGTCAGAGTCCGAGGAAGACCACTCACGAAATCCATAGTGATTCTCTCCCATTTCCACTCAGGAATAACCATCTGCCGGAGCAAACCGCCCGGTCTCTGATGCTCATATTTCACCTACTGACAGTTGAGACACCAAGCCACAAATCCCACAATGTCTTTCTTCATTCTTCTCCACCAGTAATGCTGCCTCAAGTCCTGGTACATCTTCGCGGCACCCGGATGGATGGAATACCACGAACTGTGGGCCTCCTCAAGAATCAAATCTCTAAGCCCATCAACATCGGGCACACAAATACGGCCATGCATCCTCAATACACCATCATCACCTATAGTCACATCTTTGGCATCATTATGCTGAACTCTGTCCTTAAGTACAAGCAAATGCGGATCATCATACTGGTTCTCTCTGATGCGATCATATAAGGAAGATCGAGAAATCACACTCGCCAACACTCGGCTAGGCTCAGAAATATCTAGCCACACCATCTGATTGGCCAAAGCCTGAACATCAACTGCAAGAGGTCTCTTCCCAACTGGAATGTAAGTCAAACTCCCCATACTGACTGCCTTTCGGCTCAAAGCATCGGCCACTATATTGGCCTTACCCGGATGATACAAAATAGTAATATCATAGTCTTTAAGCAACTCGAGCCATCTATGCTGCCTCAAATTAAGATCTTTTTGTTTAAATAAGTGCTGAAGACTGCGATGATCGGTGAATATCTCACAAGATATGCCGTACAAATAGTGCCTCCAAATCTTCACGGCATGAACTATAGCAGCCAACTCTAAATCATGAATAGGATAGTTCTTCTCATGGGGCTTCAACTAACGAGATGCATAAGCAATAACTCTACCCTCATGCATTAGCACACAACCAATCCCAACTCTCAAAGCATCACAATATACTGTGTATGAACCCATAGCTGCGGGTAACACCAATACTGGAGCTGTGGTCAAAAGTGTCTTGAGCTTCTGAAAGCTCTCCTCGCACTCGTCTGACCATACAAATGTAGCACATTTCTGAGTCAACTTAGTCAAGGGCGATGCGATGGATGAAAATCCCTGAACAAACCGACGATAATAGCCTGCCAGCCCAAGAAAACTCCGGATCTCTGTGGCTGAGGACGGTCTAGACCAACTCTGCACTGCTTTTAGCTTCCTTGGATCAACCTGAATACCCTCGCTGGATAGTATGTGTCCCAAGAATGCCACAGAACTTTACCAAAACTCACACTTGGAGAATTTAGCATAAAGTTTCTCCTCCCTCAATCTCTGCAATACTACACGCAAATACTGGGCGTTCTCCTCCTGGCTACGCGAGTATACCAGAATATTATCAATGAATACAATAACAAAAGAATCCAAATACGGCCGAAACACACTGTTCATTAGATGCATGAACGTTGCTGGGGCATTGGTCAGCCCAAAAGACATGACTAGAAACTCATAGTGGCCATATCTTGTCCTGAAGGCAGTCTTAGGAATATCTGAATCCCTGATCTTCAACTGGCGATAACCCGAACGAAGGTCGATCTTAGAAAACACCCTCGCTCCCTGAAGCTGATAAAATAAGTCATCAATGCGAGGCAAAGGATACTTGTTTTTCACTGTTACCTTGTTCAACTGCCTATAATCAATGCACATTCTCATTGTGCCATCTTTCTTTTTCACAAATAACACAGGTGCACCCCACGGGGACACACTAGGCCGAATAAACCCCTTTTCTAGGAGTTCCTGAAGCTGCTATTTCAATTTTTTAGCTCCGCTGGTGCCATGCGGTACGGCGGAATAGAAATGGGCTTAGTGCCCGGCACCAGGTCAATACCAAAATCAATATTCCTGTCCGGCGGCATGCTCGACAGGTCTGCAGGAAATACATCAGGAAAGTCCCTCACAACTGGGACAGAATCAATACTGGGAGTATCAGCTCCCACATCATGCACGAAGGCCAAATATGATAAACAGCCTTTCCCAACCATACGTTGATCTTTCAAGAAAGAAATTACTTTGCTAGGAACATAATCAATCATACCACGCCACTCAATCCTCGAAACACTCGGAATAGCCAAAGTAACTGTCTTAGCATGACAGTCCAGAATAGCATAACATGGAGATAGCCAGTCCATGCCCAGAAAAATATCAAAATCTACCATGCTTAATAGTAATAGATCAACTCGGGTCTCCAGACCCTCAATAGTCACAGCACACGACTGATACACACGGTCCACAACAACAGTATTGCCTAGTGGGGTAGAGACATGCACAGGTAAAGCAAGCGACTCTCGGGGCATACTTAAATGACGAGCAAAATATGAAGACACATAAGAATAGGTGGATCCGGGATCAAATAAGACAGCGGCATCTGTGTGGCAAACTGAGATAATACATATGATAACAGCATCTGACGCAAGAGCATCTGTCCTGTGTGGGATAGCATAAAACTGAGCCTGACCGCCGCCCGATCGACCTCAGCCTCTAGGGCGACCTCTAGCTGCCTGACCCTCACCCCTAGCTGACTGGGTGGGTGCTGAAGTAATTGGTGCAGAAGATGAGCACTGGCCCCTCTGCTGAGACTGACTACCACAAAGCCGAGGACAATGCCTCTTCATGTGACCAAACTCACCACACTCGTAACAACTACCTGGTGCTTAATAAGGGGACTGATGGGAACCCCTCACACCAGAGTGACTAACTGATGCACTCGGCGCCGAAGAACCCTGAACTAAAGGAGCATGTGATGAACTCTGTGCTCGAAGGGCACCCAAAGAAGACTGACCCTGCTGAAATCCTTGATGACCACGGCCTGTAGATACCCCTCGATACTCGGGACGAGACGACTGATGAGGCCTGTAAGAACAACCTCTGCTATGCTGAAGCTGGCTCCTAGATGGAGCACCATTGAAACTACCTGATCCATGAGGCCTCTTGGCCTCCCGCTCCTCTCTCTCCTGCCGACGATCTGTCTCAATATCTCAGGCAATATCGACTGCATCCTCAAAAGTATGGCTCAGAATCCTCTCTCGAGCCATCAGGATCCGGATGGGATAAATGAGTCCATCCACGAACCTCCTAATCCTTTCCCAATCAGTCGGGACCATCCATGGAGCATAACGAGCTAGCTCTGAAAACCACATCTCGTACTGAGACACGGTCATATCTCCCTGACGAAGATACTCAAACTACTTGTGTCACTCCTCCCTCTGCGACTATGGCACCCACTTCTCCAGAAAAAGAGTTGTGAACTCCTGCCATGTCAAAGGCGCTGCACCTACCGGCCTACGCCGCTCATATGCATCCCACCAAGTGAAGGCTGCTCCTGAGAACTGGAAAGTAGTGAATGATACCCCGCTAGTCTCCAAGATACCTGCTGTCCGCAGCATTCATCGACATTTGTCAGGAAAACCTTGGGCATCCGCGCCCTGAGCGCCACTGAAAGTAGGAGGTGCAAGTCTGCTGAATCTCTCAAGACGACGCTGCTCATCGTCTGGCATAACCAGAATCATAACCTCCTGAACTGGTGCAACTGGCTAAACTGGGGCAGCCTGCTGCACTGGTGGTGCCTCTGGCATCTATAATCCCTGCACTAGCGGCTCAGGTGTGTGAGAAGCGGGGCTCTGATTGCTCCCCCAGCCTGTGAAGTAGCTGTTGCAGTGGTAGCTGAAACTGCCTGAGCCAGGCCAGTGCAAACTGATAGGATCTGTGCTAGGGCCTCCTGAAGACCCGAAATAACAATAGGCTCAACTGGTGCCTGAGCAGGTGCTGCTGGAATCTCTTCAGCTGGAGCCTGATCCTGTGCCGGGGCAACTGGTGGGTCAACAGGTGCTGCACCTGCAACTCTGCCTCGACTACAACCTTGATCACGACCGTATCTACGGCCTCTGGTGGCCTCAGCAGGTGGCAATGGTGGACGTCCGCCCTGTCCATTAGCGCGAGTTCTCGCCATCTGCGAGAGATTAGAACAACAAAAATCAGTTTTGGGATCAACAAATTCGCACGATAAGAAATCAAGAATCTGAAGTTTTTCCTAAAGGTTCTGCAGCCTCCCGAGGATAAGTACAGACGTCTCCGTACCGATCCGCGAGACTCTACTAAACCGGCTCATGACTCGCGAGACCAAGTTACCTAGGCTCTGATACCAACTTTTCACGACCCAAATCCCGATCGTGATGGCGCCCAGCACACTACTAGGCTAGCCCGACCATTATTTACACTTAACCCAATTTGTCAAAAAATACCGGATAGAAATATCAATCAATTCAAGATCAAAGTACTGAAGAGTTTAACAAAATACACAGCATAAACTCACTAGGACCCGGTGTCACGAATATGAGCCTCTAGAATATAGAATATCACCCTAATACATAGTATATCCAAAATCTGATAATGCGAAAATAGAAAGGATAGGATAGGAGGGAAGAAATCAATGCTGCGAACGTCGTGCCGCTACCTTGATACTCCCGAAATGCTGGATTCGCTTATCAACTGGATCTACTATGCCTGAGACTGCCCTGGATCTGCACACAAGGTGCAGGGAGTAAAGTGAGTACTCAGACCAAGCGAGTAATAAAAGTAACTACAGTCTAAAGATAAGAAAATCCAGTAAATACACAAAGTAAGATAAAATCCAAATATACAGAAACATATGGAACTGAGCAGCTCAACAACATGATAAATACAAATAATGAATGCAATGTAATGCATATGATGGTACATTCCAGTACCCACTGCGGCGTGCAGCCCGAGCCATCCATATTTATTTATCGTCGACAGCGCTCACTGGGGTGTGTACAGACTCTGGAGGGGCTCCTACAGCCCAAGCACAATATCTTGGTCAGTCATTATTACCTGACCGGTCAGCCATGGTTACCTAACCAATTTATATCACACAGTGCCATTGTTACCACTGTTCCAAGTATATATTACAGTGTCATTGTTACCACTGTTTCAAGTATAACATACAGTGTCATTGTTACCACTGTTTCAAGTCACTTTATAATCAGTCCACAAAGTAATATAGTAAGCCCCTTGGGCAGTTACAAAATAGAAGTTTCCAGCCCGAAATACATTTAAAATGTCATTTAAGTTTTCAACGCTTAGAATTATGGCTGAGTTTGCAAAACAACATTTAAAACCTTGGACAGAAGCTAGATGATATACAAATCATGCTAAGGAGTAATATCAATCCTCGAAGGATTTTACAAGTCGGCGCAAGGCCCCAAACATGGCATCAAGCCCAGTAATATTAATAAAGTATGTGTATCAATCACCAGTATAGTATAAACATCACACGGGATGGACCAAGTCACAATCCCTAGTAGTATCCGACCCCGCACTCGTCGTGGAATGCGTGTCATGCCTCAATATAGCATTATGATGTGAAAGTCCGGGGTTTCAAACCCTCAGAACAGCATTTAAATCTATTACTCACCTCTAGCTCGCTATGCCCCTGCCTCTCAAATTGGCCTCCTCATGCGACGAATCTGCCAAAAATCACACAAACATCGATGAAGTTCGATTTCTAAAAGACGGGGTTGTAACCCATATATATCTTAAATTCGTCCCTTAACGCTACTACAATGATCCAATACAGTTATGTAACTTCAATCTACAATACAACATTCAACAGGGCCAATATTGGTAATAAACTCCATAACGTATGCCATTTAGGCATATTATCAAATACCTTGCAGACATAGATATTCACACCTCCTAACTATAGTATTGGTTCATCCAACTATCACTATTAACCAACAAATTCACTCCACCATCATTCCTAACCAATTTATAGCTTCCAACAACATATGTATGATCATTCATTCATACCCAACAATCAACCTCCTTAATTATACCATTTCACAATCTCTACAACCAACACAACCTAGGTTAGGCACTTATGGTTCTTCTGTCATCATCCCATGAGTTCTATTGTATATATCATACATAAATAATAACCATAGAGTAGTTAAAGATGATAGACAAACCTCTCGTAGACCCAATCTTGAGAGACAACTTTGGGGTGTTCTTGAGATTTTGAAGAAATTCTATGAAATCCAATCAAAATCATGTTGTAACTAGTGATTGAGATGTGAAATCACCATGAAAACACACTTAAAAACTTACCTTAGGAGTGCAATTGGATGCCTTGGTCGGATTGGGAGTGTTGGGGAAGCCCTAGGCTTGAGAAATGACTCAAGTTCTGTCATTTCCCGACCTTAGGTATATTTAGAGGCCTGACACTAGCACGCCGGCGCTAATCCCGCGCTAATCCCGCGCTAGTGAGGCAGAAGATAACTCAATTAGCGCGGGCTACTAGCGCTCCCGCGCTAAGGCCGCGCTACTGACACATGCCCAGTAAAATGATCATAACTTTCTGTATACACCTCCAAATGACGAACGGTTTATTGTGTTGGAAACTAGACTCACAGGGCTTTAATTTGATAGGTTGTGGGTCACACAAATTCTTATATAATGGGAGATATGATCGTTTTACATTAGGTCTTGTGCACACTCATTTACATCTTCGCCTATTATGAAGTTTTCCAACTTCAAAAGTTCTCGTTAGCCATCCGAAATCACCCCGAGGTCCCCGGGACCTCAACCAAAAGTGCAAACCCATCCTAAAACATCATATGAACTGGTTCCAATCAAAAGAAAACATCCAACAACACAGAAATCACCAATTCTCAACGGATTCAAGCCTAAGAGCTTTGAAACTTCTAACTTCCACATCCGATGCCGAAACACATCAAAACTAGTCCGAATGACCTCAAATTTTGCAGACAAGTCCAAAATGAAATAAAGAAACTACAGAAACTCTCAGAATTCCATTCTAACTTCCGGATCAAAATATCGCCTATCAACCGGAAATTGCCAAAATAATAACTTCGCCAAAATAGGCTAACTCCTTCACCGGGCCCCCAAAATTACTTCCGATTGCGCTCCTAAGCCTTAAATCATCCCCCGAAACTATCCGAATCATCGGAAATCAATTCTGATCCCTCTAAAACACAAGTCAACATGCCGTTGACTTTTCCAAAATAATTCTTCCATAAAGAGACTAATTATCCCATTTCCTACCAAACTCGATCCGAATTATCTCAAATTCACCAAGTACATATATTGAAATATGAAGAAGCATATAACGGGGAAAACGGGACGTAAATACATGAGACGACGAGTCGGGTCGTCACAATATTTTTGTTACCTTTGATTGTTTTTATTTTTCTATTATTACCTTGATTGTTTTATTATATTATTTTAAATTTGTATAACGTCAATCTAAAATAAATATAAATATAAACATCATCAACATTTGTTACTAGTGACAAAAAAGTTCACTTTTGCATAGTTTTTAGGAATATCACATTTTCATCACGAAACAAATTAAATTCATCATAAATTCACTATATTTAGTGACAAAAATAATTTATGTCCCAAAATGATCTTTTTATTGACTACGAATCAACTTTCTATTTTTTGACAATTGTAATTGTCATTAATTATGATAACTTATAGTGACAACTTTGTTTTGTCGATAAAAATATTTTTTTTAGTGACGAGATGATAGTATTAACTACAAAACTATAATTGTCACTAATTATATATAGGGACGAAATACTTTTTTGTAGATAAAAGGTAGTCTTTAGTGACAAAATTACGGGTTTTTAACTATGAAACACACATAGCTTTAGAGACATTTGACGTCGTCACTAATTAAACTAAATTTTTAGAGACGAGGTAGTTTCGTCGACATTAATGCACCTTTTAGTGACGAATCATATTATTAAGTACGATTTTTTTGTATTTTTTATGACAAATAAATCTGTCATAAATATTACGTATTTGGGGACGAAAAAGAATTTCGTATTTAATATTTCATTATTTGGCGACAAAACACAAAGTTGCCTTTATATGTTATTAGTGACGGTGTTTTAGAGACGAAATATTGACAAAAAAATTTTCGTCACAAAAAATCTTTGGTGACGAAAAGTGAATCATAGGTGACAAAATAATTCATCATTGATAATCAAATTTGTTGTAGTGTAATTATTTAGCATACTCTGTTGTTCGAGGACGACCTAGCTCAAGGGCCACAATTGTTCATAACATTGGTTTGCTTTATTTTGCTGCTGATTTCTAACGTTGATTTTCATATTTATTAGTTTGTGCCAAGTGAAATCACATATCCTTAAAATCACTTATAAGTTTAATTGTCATCAAATTTTAAAGGTAAACGGTTTGGCACCTATCGTGGGGCTAATGATAATAGTGATTTCGTGATTAATTTTCGTAACACACACTATTTTACGCTTGTTCTTTGAAGTGTCTTTGATTTCAGGATCAACATGTCAAACTCCCAAGTAGCACCCACACACACAGACAATGGCCTTGGTTTTCATGGAGAGAACGAAAACATAGCCACCCCAGGAAACGAAGTACCTCTGATCTAGTCAACCCCAATGGAGCTCCGGTCGTGGACCAAATCGACGTCAACTCCCATATTGCCATTAATGGGAATTTGGGCGTTGGTCCCAAAAATAGCATCAGCAGAGATGCTCGAAAAGCCGATTAGAATGCACAGAACGATAAAGAAGGAGGGTTTAGCCTTCGAATGATATTCAAAATGTTACAGAACCAACTAGCCAAAATAGCGTAACTCAAAAATTAGAACTGTGCACCGAGAAGGATCAAGCTCGATCCATCACAAGAAATTATTCATAGGGCCGAATCGGTGCCAAAAAGAAGGAATGGAGGAGAATCAGAACCAATCCTACTATTGTAAAAATGCTCGTGGAACTGACGAAGCGAATTGAGACAAAGGAAAAGAAGATAGAGGGAAAGGATAACAAGGTGGAAACTTATAACTCTAGGGTCGACAAAATCCTGGGGGCACCACCGATATTGAAAGGACTTGATTCCAAAAAATTTGTCCAAAAACCTTTCCCCCAGTACGACTCCAAAGCCAATCCCAAAGAAGTTTTGTATGCCCGAGTTTCCAAGTATAAGGGGATGACAGAGCTAAACGAACACGTCACCTTATATACATGTGTCATCAAGGAAAATGACTTGGAAGATGACGAGATTGAATTCGTATTGCTGAAAAAATTCGGGGAGACTCTATCGAAGGGTGCTATGATATATATTGTACTATTTTTTTACCACATAACTCTATTGATTTATTTGTTATACTAGCAGATTCTTTTGTAAAGGTAGACACCGGAGCCATTAAGGTCCCAACCAGAAAATCGGACCTCTACAAGGTAAGACAGAAAGACAATGAGATGCTTAGGGAATTCATATATCGATTCCAAATGGAGCGAATGGATTTTCCACCGGTCACCGACAATTGGGTTGTCCAAGCTTTTACTCAAGATCTCAATGCTCGGGTTTCTGTAGCTTCGCATTTGTTGAAGTAGAATTTGATCGAATATCCATCTGTCACTTGGGCTGATATAAATAATTATTATCTATCGAAGATCAGGGTCAAGGATGATTAACTGGGGCTCCAATCGGTTTGATTTATCCCAGCAGGCCCATAGATAGAGTTAAAAGGGATGTCGACAGGGAACTTCGGCCGAACAGAGACCGACATCAGCCATACGGTGGAGACCGGACAAATAACAAGCCTAGATGCAACCCCATTCGGAATGATAGAAGGAATGATTAGGGACAGAGCTCCCAAGGGCTCATGATCAAGAGTGGTTTCGATAGGGATGTCGGGTCAAAAGAAGCACCTCGATTGTCAGAACATAACTTCAACGTAGATGCCTCTGCCATAGTATTGAACATTGGACATATCAAAGATACCAGGTGGCCTTGACCTCTGCAGACCAATTCGACCCTGTGAAATTAAAAACAAATATGCTAGTATCATGGTAACCATGTCCATAAAACAGAAAATTGCAGATAGCTAAGGGAGGAAGTAGTTTAATTGTTCAATGAGGGGAACCTTCGAGAATTCTTAAGTAATCGGGCCAAGAACCACTTAAAATAGGGATTTGAACAGATAGAACAAGTAGGAAAAGCCACAGAATGTGATTCACATGATCGTTGGAGGGGTCGATGTCGATGCCCCCTTTTTCTCGCGAAAACGGGTTTATGACATTTGGGAGGACAACTCGTTCCCTTTTGGGAATTGGGTTTGAATTGAAGATTCGCCACCTAATGATTAAGTGCATTAGGAAACTAAGAAGAATTTTGATTTAGAAAATCAGAGATAGGGTAAAGGCTCGAAATTATCCCGATGGGAAGGTGTTAGGCACCCCTCGAGATCCACTAGTGTGGTTCCCGACCATACTATAATTGTGACTTTAGTGCAAACAACAAGTAGACAAGTAGGAGTTACAAATATGAGGGGGTTTTCACATAATATGTGCAATTAATTGAAGTTAAAGGAAGTTAAAGAAGCTGAAATTTGAGAAAAAACATTTTGAACTACTGAATAAAATAAACAAGTAAAGGGAAGGGGGTCCTAGGTTTATAAATAATATGGATCACCCCACACAACACCCGATAACCACTTATACACGTGGTGTTATCATGTGGTCATCATATCCATATATCTACCCTTTCCTACCCCATTAAGGTATTAAATGTGGAATGATCTCGTTTTACTTATTGCATGCTATTACCCGCCCCAATCCTACCAGTCACAGAGGCATTTGTGACTACTAATCCTAAAGAGAAGAGGTATGGGGGTTTTATAGTTTTAAAAGGATAAAATTCTAAGGCGACAATCAAAACACATATGACAAGTATGGGGGAAAACACATAAACATATAAGGCTCAAACAGGCCTCCTTAAAACCAAAGAAAAACATATAGTTTAGCATGTTTTACACGTACTGATTGGGGTCTGATTAAACTTAAGAGTTGTGGAAGACTAATCTATTACATATTTTCAGATAAGAAATCCTAACCAAACCTGCCTGCTAGTTGTAGTGAAAAATCTGATTCAATTTACAAGTTTGTCCTGAGGCTTGCCTATGCGTTAAACGAAACCTATAGGTATGATATCTACAAGTATGGGGGATAACACATAAACATATAAAGCTCAAATAGGCCTCCTGAAAACCAAAGAAAAGCATATAGTTTAGCATGTTTTACACGTACTAATTAGGGTCTGATTAAACTTAAGAGTTGTGGCAGACTAATCTATTACATATTTTCATATAAGAAATCCGAACCAAGCCTGCTTGCTGGTTGTAGCAAAATATTTGATTCAGTTTACAAGTTTGTCCTGAGGCTTGCCTAAGCGTTAAATGAAACCTATAGGTATGATATCTATTAGTTTCAGAAAAGAAGTATGCTGATTTAGGAAAAGAAGTTGTTAGTTAACCAGGAAAGGCGAGTTTTGGTAAAAGAGCATATATTCTGCCGACGTTAAGCATTATCGTTACTGATTTTAGACATATAAGCGAATGAACGATTCAGGTTTGGTTGATAGTTCCTATAGGCATGCTTTCTAGACGTTATTGACTTTGAACACTTTTTACAGGCGTAGTAAGAGTGCAGCAATTCTATGGGCATGATATCTGAATGCTGTTAGTTTTTAATCCTATAAACAGGTTTGCCTAGTGCCAATGTATATGCAGGATTAGATTTCTGGTTAACTCATAGACATGGTATCTACATGTGATAATGCAAAATTCATTATAGACATGGTATCTATATGTGAGATGCAGAATTCCTTATAGACATGGTATCTACATGTGAGATGCAGAATTCCTTATAGACATAGTATCTACATGGATACAGAAATGCAGAAAATCCTATGAGCAGGATATCTATCTATATGTAGACATGCAAAGCTGTAAGCAGGACACATGAATACAGAAGTGTAGTAATTCCCTATGAGCATGATATCTACCCCTTTGCATGCATAGTTACCCTTCCCTTTTCACTAATCAGCCCAGAAGTTTATTACCAAATCATTACAGTCCAAAAATAAAATAAAGAAACTACATCAGTAAAATTAAAATTACAACCAAGGAGAGACTAATTCAGACTTCCTGTCTGAAGCATGAAGTAAACCAACTCCAAATATCAAAATCTAAAGTCGTTCTCTCGTTTGGGATGTGTCAGAATTCCCTAAGAGCCTCAAATGGACTCCGGGAAGTGCTCACACCTAAATATATTGTAGGGTTGAGTCATAGTGCAGTGTGGAAGGGCCAGCCCTCAAGTGTTCAAGTTCAGAGGGAACTCAAGGTCCCAAGGCAAGGCTCACAAGAGGAGGGGGGGGGGGAAGAACTTAGAAGCTAAGAGTGAGTGTAAGTGCAGAGAGGGAATTCTGAAAAGGGGAAAAGGGAAGTGGCAAAGATAGGCTGGTGGGCATACCTAGCAATAGGAAATGCTGGCACACCCACCAGCCTGTTAGAACACATTGTTTTAGTAGTTAGGATCTCCAAGGGGATCAAGTCCAAACATGAACAATAACTTACATATTGACATGTTCTGAACTACAACTCAAGTACATAGAGGGAAACATGGGTGCAGGGATTCACAGTAGAAACTGATGAAAGAAAATTAACATGCTAGTTGACATTTAACTCCATATAGACAGTAAAGTAGACATGGATGTATAGGTTGTAAGTAAACACATTGGGATGATGCTGAAACCAAAACTAGAACATACCAGTCTCAACAAAACAAGCAAAAGAAAGCAGTAGTATTGTAAAGACAAAGTACAGACAAGAAGCAAGAATACTCCAAGTATGAGTTTTGTGAGATTGTAAGTGTGAAGTATGAAGTGTGTGTCATGTCGAAAGTGTAAAAGGGTCGTGCCATTTTATAGTGTAGAAAGCAAGAAGAAATAGGTAAGAAAAAAGTTTGAAAATCAATTACACAAGGTTTCCCTTTAATTAAGGGATTCTGATTTCAAACGGATAAAACTAATTAAGGAAAGAGATTAATTAGACACTTTTCAAAGCAATACAAGAGGGTAAATACATACAGGTTTATTTAAGGACAAGGTCTTAATAGTACACAGTTGTACAATTTAAGGAAAGGAAATCAATTTACAACCAAGAAATCATAAGTCGAAAATTTGTATGAATGAACCAAGTCGAAAAGATGGAAAGATTCTAACTTAAGAAAAAATAGTAACGATTAATTAGACCTCCTAAAAGGAATTCTGAATCAATGACAGGTTGGAAAACCCTTTTTTGAAGAAAGATTCATCACATATAAAGGCATACAGACACGTTAAAACATGAAGAAATTTGTCATGCCATTGTATGGCTAGTGAAAACTCTAGAGAAGTCAGAATTACATAAAAACAAGGGAGTCCAAATCCAGTTTGTTGGCTCAGAGATTAGTCTAAAAGTCAAGGGTTCTCAAACAGAACCCTAGTTCAATCACATGACCAAACTCGGCGGAACCCCTAAATTCTAGGGTTTCTACCTCGAGTCAAATACAGAGATGAGGAGGAAACTGGCTCAAACATTTCTTTTCGGAACCTCATGAGAAGACAAGCAACTACAATAGAAAATTCAAAGCAAACAGAGTGAAGGAACTAACTCAAAACACAATGAGAGAACAACATGATAGTAGAAGAAACATGTTTAAGAAAAACCTTTCAGAAGGGACTTAAACAAGGTCTAGTAGAAGAGAAAATAGTAAACACAGTAGAAGATATAGTAGAAGAACTTAACCAAGGTTCAGAAGAGGGAAATACTAAAACAATGCAGTAGAAGAAACATGTTTTAAGAAGATCTTTTTTAGAAAATCAACATGGTTCAACGGAATGCAAAAAAAGAGACTTAAGAACTAAGTAAAAGAAATACTGTAGGAGAACTCAAGAACACTGGAAAAGTATAGCGAAAGAGCGTATACGAAAACACAGTGAGATAAACATGTGAGAGCATGGTATAGAAACATAGTAGGAAAATAAAATATAGAAAATAAAGAACATGCGTGGTAAAAGGAAACATATGAAAGCAGTAGCAAACAAATACACACAAAGAAAAGGGGAAGAAAAGTCAGAGAAACATTTAAGCATTTCAGAAAATCCTAAATCGAAAAGAAGTGATTTTAAAAGTAATTTTGAAAGAAACGTTAGGGAAATCGTTGAAAACCCCAAGTAGAGCATATATACGTGACAAATTCTAAGAAAAATTAGAGAGAACCTCGATTATTCAGGGTTTCAAAAGAACCCTAGAATGAGAAATGCTTGGAAAAGGTCCGATCTGAGTCGAATAAGGGAGAACCAGGCTCAAAACACCATTGTACATCGGAGCAAGGCCTGATATGGCCGTAGTACCTCGAGTTTGCAAAGATTTGAGTGAAGACCTTCGAGGTCAAACCTCGAATCTCCAAGTATCAAGTGTATAAGAGCACAGGGAGGTGAGTGTGGGGTCCCCATGGCTTGGGAAGCCATGGATCCCGTTGAGTTTAAGGTAGAAGACGGTGCGAGGGGCTAGGATTTCGAGTGAGTCTGAGAGAGGAAAGGATTTCAGAGGCGGCGGGTTAAGAGGAAATGATTTTAGGGTTGGGTGTTTGTAAAATTAAAAAGTAAAGGAATGATTGTGGCTGTTGATCAAAATGAATAACGGCCTAGATCGAAAGGGGAGGCCGGGCAAGTTAGATTAGTTGGGTCACGGGCGGGTAATTTAGAAATTGGGCCGGCCCGTTTGGGGTCTGAAATTGGGTTAATTGGGGGAATTAATTTGGGCTCCAATTGAAACAAAATGGGGTCAGATTTTAAATAGCCACTTTTTCCCTTTTTATTTTATAAAAATAGTAAAATGAATTCTGAAAATAAATGAAGGTCCTAAATTAATTAATAATATATAAATATTAATTTAAAAATATTGGAACCAATTTCATAATTGTAAAATGCTATTAAATCTTAAAATAGGGTAACATTACAATTATATGCAATTTAGCTTTTAACATACCAAATAAATTCGTAAAAAAATGTGTAAAAATTACCTTAGCTATATTTTGGTGTAAATACGAGGATAAATAAGTGAATCACCAAAAAAGGATAGTTTTGTACTGTTAAAATAGGGCAATAAATGGGTTAAATTTTTTTTTTTTAAAATTTGGAAAAATACAAAAACGTTTGGACACACTTATATATATATATATATATATATATACACATTTTGAAATTATTTTGCATATAAAAATATACAGGGAAAAATTGGGTATCAACAGCTGCCCCTCTTTACCCGGAAAGGATGAAAGAGTTGTCGGGTAAAGACATGATGACCAATTTTGACCGAGTGAAATGGTTTGAAGAGGTAGATCGTGCTCTAATTCCTGAGCTGCCTACATATCCCTGCTATTACAAGAATCAGGCTATATGTAGTTCAGGATCCATTGGTGGGATATGCCGATGGAGATCTTTCAAGAATAGACGCGATATTCAGGTTAGGATGGGTGGTTAAGGTCTAGTAGGACTGCGGGAACTGGAGCGATATTGCTCCTGCTGAGACGGTCGTTGCTGATCGGTTTACCTGCAAATAAGCAATGCAAGCATATATTGTGCAAAAATTTAAATATGATGCAATTTCTTGTTGGACCATGAATGCTGTCTTTGGACGGTTAAGATGACGTCCTCAGACTATGACGTCCTGGGCCATGAAGCATTTAATAAAGGATTTGCATGCCATCAAATGATGTTCTCGGGCTATGAGAATGATGCCTCAGAACCATGATGCCTTTAAATTATGATATGCAAAAAAAGGGGTCCTCAGGCCATGGCATGTCATTCTCGGGCTATGAAAATGGTGCCTCCGAACAATGATGCCCTCAAACAATTTGGCAATCTTTCAGCCCATGAAATGCAGAAGGTGGCGATCTTTCAGCCCATGAAATGTAATAAGTGGCAATCTTTCAGCCCATGAAATATAATATGTGGCGATCTTTTAGCCACCAAGTGTAAATGAAGCGGCGATATTTCAGCCATGCAATATGTAAATAAAGCAATGATATTTCAGCCATGCGGGTGTAGAGATGGCGATCTTTTAGCCATGCAAGCGTAAATAAAGTGGCGATATTTCAGCCATGCAGGATGTGCAGAGGTGGCGATCTTTCAGCCGATGCAGATGTAAATAAGGTGGCGATATTTCGGCCATGCAGTTGGAGGTAGGGCTTAACCTCATAAAGAAGAAAAGGTAGCCTTATGCAATACAAAGAATGCAGATGGAGACAGAGCTTAGTCTTAGAAGGTAGAATGGTAGCCTTATGCAATGCAGAGAATGCAGATGGAGACAGTGCTTAGTCTCGGAAAGCAGTGTGGTACCTTATGCAATGCAGAGAATGCAGATGGAGACAGAGCTTAGTCTCGGAAGGCAGAATGGTAGCCTTATGCAATGTAGAGAGTGCAGATGGAGACAGAGC
The DNA here is from genome assembly GCA_026770625.1 of Nicotiana glauca. Taxonomy (NCBI): domain Eukaryota; kingdom Viridiplantae; phylum Streptophyta; class Magnoliopsida; order Solanales; family Solanaceae; genus Nicotiana; species Nicotiana glauca. Next base: position 35,160 of record MU666714.1, read on the forward strand.
TTAGTCTCGGAAGGCAGAATGGTAGCCTTATGCAATGCAGAGAATGCATATAGTGGTAGAGCTTAACCTCGGAAGGCAGAATGGTAGCCTTATGCAATGCAAGAAATGCAGATGGAGGTAGAGCTTAACCTCGGAAGGCAGAATTGTAGCCTTATGCAATGAAAGAAATGCAGATAGAGGTAGAGCTTAACCTCGGAAGGCAGAATGGTAACCTTATGCAAGAGATAAAAGATGAACAGTAATAAAATTCTTAGCTGATAGCTGGTAGCTGATTATGACATTGTGACTGCTAGGGATATTGTGTGTGGATGGCGAATGCGAATAGGTGTTATGGTTCTGAGGGTTGTATTCCTGAATAGTGTGAGCGTATAATATATGATTTTGCGATTTGGGTGCCTGCATCCAAAGAAAGATCGTGAGTTTTGTAAAGGGGAAAGGTTAGTTCGTGTCCCCGCTGACTTTGCTTGCCATATTTGGCTCTGATCTGATGACACGGTATATATCATATGGGTAGCATTGCTGAATTGAGCAATTTCAATAATAAATATACATGAGTTTGTTAAAGATATGACATATGTATATATTTAAGAAATAGTTTTTAGATGAACCAACGACTGTGACGTGGTTCAAAATCTCTTGCTTTGGAATTTTTAGGGTCCTCCTCAAAATTCTGCCCCAGTTTAATGAGTTGATACTTCTGACGGCTGCTTGCGATGATCGGCTGAAGCTACTTTGAAATTTTGAGGGTCCTCCTCAAAATTCTGCCCCAGTTTCCAATTGCGAGGGGAAATGAAAATTTTATTGAATTGTGACTGAACCCATAAGGCTGCCTACGTATCCCCTCTTAAACGAGAATCAGGTCAGACTTAGTTCAAATTACATAAGGAAATCATAAATGGTTACACATAGTATCGCTTGACTGTATCTGCATTGATCGTCTTTGGCCGATCTTCTCCGTCCATTTATGTGAGTATGAGGGCTCCTCCTATTAGAACTTGGTGAACCATATATGGGCCTTGCCAGTTGGGAGAGAACTTCCCTTTAGCTTCATCTTGAATTGGAAAAATCTTTTTTAACACTAGCTGCCCCAGTGTAAACTATCTTGGCTTGACTCTTTTGTTGAAGGCTTTGGACTGTTCTGATAAAGCTGACCATGGCAAACTACATTCATTCTTTTTCCATCTATAAGATCCAACTTCTCGTAACGCCTCTGCACCTATTCTACATCATCGAGTTCTGCTTTTTGTATGATCCTTAGGGAGGGAATTTCTACCTCGGCGGGGATGACCGCTTCTGTACCATAAGCTAGCATATAGGGGGTTGCCCCAGTTGATGTGCAGACTGTAGTGCGGTACCCCAATAAAGCAAATGATAAATTCTCATGCCACTGCTTATGCTTTTCTATCATCTTCCTTAGTATCTTCTTGATATTCTTATTGGCAGCTTCTACGGCTCCATTCATCTGAGGCCTGTAAGCTTTGGAATTCTTGTGTTTGATCTTGAAGATTTCACACATGTCGATGCCCCCTTATTCTCGCGAAATCGGGTTTATGACATTTTGGCGGACAACTCTTTTCCTTTTGGAAATTGGGGTTTGCAATTTTTGAAGAGTCGCCACCTAATGATTAAGTGCATTAGGACACTAAAAAATAAATTTGATTTAAAAAACCAGAGATTAGGGAAGGGCTTGAAATTATCTCGAGGAGAAGGTGTTAGGCACCCCTCAAGATCCACTAGCGTGGTTCCCGATCATGCTACAATTGTTACTTTAAGTATAACAAATTATAAATACTAGATAGCTTTCACATAATGGTTGCAAAAAACTGAAGTACAAGAAGTAAAAGAATGCTGAAATTTGGAAGAAAATAGTTTTAGAGTTCTAAGAAAACACACGAGCAAAGGGGAAGGGGGTTCGCACATGATTGGTGTAAATAATTGGAAAAGAGGTGAAAGGGGCAGAAGTTTTAGGAGGAAAACAGTACTGAAAGTTAGACAAGTAAAAGAGAGGTTTTTACATAATTGGTGCAAGTAATAAAAGAAAAGTTTAAAGAAACTGAAAACTAAACAGTTTTAAAAAAAGTAAACAAGTAAGGGGAAAGGGGGTCCTAGGTTTTTAAATAACATGGATCACCCCACACAACACCCGGTAACCGTTTATACACGGGGTGTTATCGCGTGGTCATCATATCCATGTCTACCCTTACCCAACCCGTTAAGGTATTAAATCGCGAAATGGTCTCATTACTTATTACATGCTATTACCCGTCCCAATCCTATCAGCACCGGAGGTATTAGGGACTACTAGTCCTAAAGGGGATGGAGAATTGACTTTTAGTGGTTTAAAAGGACAAAAGTCTAAGGCGACAGTCAAAACATATATGACAATTATGGGGAAGCACATAAATAAATAAGGCTCAAGCAAACCTCCTTAAAACAGAGAGAAATATACAGTTTTAGCATGTCTTTCAGATACTGATTAGGTCTTAATTTAACTTAAAACATTAAGGCATGACTGATTTATTACATATTTTCAGATAAGAAGTCCGAATTGGGCCTGTCTGCTGGTTGTAATTATTAAAGACTGGTGCGGTTAATTAATTACATAGTGGCTTGCCTAAGTGAAACCTATAAGCATGTTATCTAGTAATGCATGAGTACATTGATTTTAAAGAAGGCTTGCTGATTATAGACAACCATAAGTTCTGAGTAACGTCATTACTGATTTTAGACTTGTAGACTATTCAAATTCAGTTGATTACCCCTATAGACATGCTTTCTAAGCATGATGGGCTTTGAAACGTTTATAGAAATGCAAGACTCTTATAGGAATGGTATCTAGAATGCAATCTATTATTTAAACCTATAAACCATTTGCCTAATGATAGATGGAAATGCAGAATTTGAAAGATCCTACAGATAGGTTATCTATACGATGCAAGAGTGCAGAAGCCTACATTCATGGTATTTATATATGCATAAGTGCAGAAACATGAGTGTCACGACCCAAACCCCGCACGGGTCGTGATGGCGCCTCTCGTGAAGACAAGGCTAGCCAAATAACCCAACTCGCCTCTTTCAAAAAAATAGTTAAGCGTAAATGAACAGGAAAATATGACATAATAATATTAATTAACGAAATTACAACCCAACATAGCCCTAATCAGGGTGTCACAAGTCACGAGCATCTATCAGAATATAACTGCCACTACAAGTCTGAAATATACAAATAGGACTGATAAAACAAGGGAAGAACATGCGGTTTTGCGAACGCTGATAGTCACCTCACTAATCTCCATTAAATTAGCCTCTGATCAGCTCAAAACCCGCTACCGGGTTAACAAATACTTGCATCTACACACGAGGTGCAGGGAGTAAGGTGAGTGCTCCAACTCAGTCAGTAACAAAAGTAAATAATAACTGAGCAGTAAGAAATCATGTAAAGCAAACCATCATGTTGTATAGAAGCAGGGTACAATCCTTTGAGAAAAACAGTAAGGCTGTGAAATCTTCTGAAACATCTTGGCTCAGTTTAAATCTCTTTTGAAAATTATCTTTTCAATAGTTACGAAAACAATTTCAAAACAGTTAGTGCTCATAAGCATAGAAAATTCGCCCCTCGGGCACAAATACCGTAGTATGACAGGTAAGAAGACAAATAAATATGCAAGATGAGCACATAAAAGTCTGCCCCTCGAATAATATCTCAACAACACTCTCAGCCCCTCGGGCTCTCTCTCTCTCTCTCTCTCTCTCTCTCTCTCTCTCACTCACTCTCTCTCTCAGATCACTCTCAGAATAGTATCATATAGTAACCACTGTGGCGTGCAGCCCGATTCACATATCGTTGCGGCGTGCAGCCCGATCCATATCTCGCTGCGGTGTGCAGCCCGATCCACATGGGTACTCCCGCTCACTATGAGGGTGCAGACTCCAGAGGGGATCCTATAGCCCAAGCGCTATATCACTGCAACGTGCAGTCCAATCCACAATATATATATATATATATATATATATATATATATATCGCTGCGGCGTGTAGCCCAATCCATATAAGTATCACTGCAGCGTGTAGCCCAATCCAAAATATAAAACCCTCACATCCAGGCTCTCGGCCTCATATCACTTAGTGTATCCTCACATCTGGTCTTCGGCCACACTTAGTATATACTCACATCTGGCCCTCGACCACACTCAGTCAGAATATCATCACAAGCCCCTCGGGCATTAGTAAAACAGTAGTTCTCAGCCCAAATTATCATTTGAGACTCAAATCTGAGTAAAAGTGGCTGAGTTGTAAAGTAGTGGAGAAACAGTATGACTGAGTTCAAGTAATAAGTCAAAACATTGAGGAAACAGTGATAATAATCCCCGAAGGATTCAAAAAGTTGGCACGAAGCACAAATATGGCAATCAACCCAAATCATGATGATAACAAGTACATTCCAGTCAAATACACAGTAAATACATCAATCGGGACGGACCAAGTCACAATCCACAACGGTGCTCAACCCCACGCCCACTATCCAGCGTGCAAGTCACCTCAGTATAGCACTATGATATGCGATCCAGGGTCTCGAACCCTCAGGATATCATTTACAATCATTACTCACCTCGAACCGGCGAATTCTCTAGCTCGCGATGCCTTTTCCTCTCAAACCGGCCTCCACGCGCATCAAATATATCCAAAATCAGAGCGAATACATCACAATATGCCAATGAGACAATACCCAATCAAATACAATCGAAAAATAGCAAAAATCTCGAAATTTGCAAAACCCGAGCCCCGGGCCCACTTCTCAAAATTAAGAAAATTAACATCATCGGATTCCTTATCTTGCCACGAGTCTGTACATATCAAAATTACCAGAATCGGAGTCCATTTGACCCCTCAAATCCCTAGTTTAAGCTTTCTTAGGTTCAAGCCCTAAACCACCATTTTTTTACCTTTAATTCTTAAGTTTTCAGCTCTAATCCATGTGTTTACACCATAGAATCATGTTTTCAAGTCCAAGAATTCATACCTGATTAAAGCCCCTGAAACCCTCTTCAAAATCGCCCAAAACTCTCCAAGGTCGAAGGCAACAATGGTGAAATAACCCAAAATCGCGAAATTAAATAACATATATGGCCTGCCAGACATTTTCGCACCTGCGACTCACCAACCGCTTCTGCGTTACCGCTTTTGCGGTTAATACTCTGCTTATGCGGAAATCAATTAAACTGGCCACAATCGCATCTGCGATCACTCTTCTACATTTGCGATTACGCAGATTCGGCCCCAACACCCGCATTTGCGGTCCCTGACTTACCTCTCAAATCCGCTTCTACGGCTAAATTCCCGCATCCGCGACATCGCAGATGCAGTCACCCTACCGCTTCTGCTGTCTCAGCACATCTACCCCTCTTTCGCTTCTGTGATGAATCACCTGCATTTGCGGCGCCGCATCTACGGTCCACCAACCGTAGATGCGAAAATACCAGAAGCCCAAATCTCAGCTGCAACCAAAATTCCAATTCCTCCGATAACCATCCGAAATACCACCCGAGGCCACCGGGACCTCAGCCAAAAGTACCAACACATTCTAAAATATTATTCGAACTTGATCCAATCATCAAAACACCTCAACTAACGCCAAAATCATCGAATTACATCGATTTCAAGCCTAAGTTCTTCAAAACTTCCGAAACACTCATTCGATCAAAAACCCAACCAAACCACGTTCGAATGACCTGAAATTTTGCATACATATCCCAAATCACCTAAAAAAGCTACTGCAACTCTCGAAATTCCATTCTGACCCTCCAATCAAATTCTCACCTATCAACCGAAATTCGCCAAAATACTAACTTCACCAATTCAAGCCTAATTCTACACCGGACCTCCAAAATCACTTCTGATCACGCTCCTAAGTCACAAATCATCCCCCGAAGCTAACCGAATCATCAGAATCCACATCCAAACCCTCTAACTCAGTAGTCAACATCCGGTTGACTTTTTCCAAAACAAGCCTTCCTTTAAGAGACTAAGTGTCTCATTTCCATCTAAAACCAATCCAATTCAACTCATTAATCCAAGACTCCTATAATGAAACATAAGGAAGCTGTAAATGGAGAAAACAGGGTAGTAACTTACGTGACAATGGGCCGGGTCGATACATCCTCCCCAACTAAAATAAATGCTCGCCCTCGAGCGAACCCAGAGTTATCCTAGAAGCCAACCAATAGCCGAATCACCTTACCAAGCATATACCCGGGGGTGATCCCACGTCACCATATCTCGTATAGGTCTGATAACACAACATAGCTGAAATTTCACAACCCATCTAGTCCATAAACCCTAGAACCACATTGCACTTTCCGAAATCATACACAAGATTAGAACCTCGCATCTATACTCAGAATAAGCTCGAACCAGCTGTAAACCCATACCTGCAACCTTAGGTGCAATCATATGATATACTACATAACCCAAACACTCGAAACGATAACTTCTATTCACAGCAGTTGCCCACAACACCCGAATACCGGTAGAAAACCTCTTTTCAACTAAGGTCTTATTCCAACACTTTCATATACTGCCCACGATAAATGAAACATGCAAGAAACCGTAACCATTTCTCAGATCAACCATTCATGAAGCCACTTCCCTTTTGACTAATACCACAATAGATTCCGAGCCAAACCTCGATATTATCCTTCCAATAAGATGAAATCAAATCCGTTCGTATCCATCAGTGACCCCAACAATCACCTCGAATCTAACACACCACCCTGGTGATATGACACCTCAATATGAGCCTAAGCCATGACTTGCATAATACGCGCACCAATAAGAAACGATCTGAACATACTCAAACCATAAAAGAAAAAAAATGACTAAACAAAAGAGTTGTACCTCAAGCTCATCAGTACCATCAAAACACAAGGTCGAGACCCCATCTCACATTATAGAAATAGAACACCTGAATCTACCCCGAAAGGTCATATCTCCATGTGGCCTCGCTACAATGTGCGATCCTATCCAAATATTGTTACACATGAAACACCTCAAGTCACTATGCTCAAAATCGACAGCCACACACAATTTTGATGTCTGGAACCAAAGCAATTCATTACATCCACGGTGAAACAAATAACATATGCCACGCAACCCGATAGGTCATAACCAATACTCCATTTACCGAGCAACACCCACTTACTCTTCCCCCTCGACTTTCACTATAAATCCCCAATAGAATCGTACCACATGTGCCCATAACCAACAAATCATAACGTCTCACAACATCGAAAATCAACTCATAGCTCTTCTCAAATCACTAACAAGCTCAATAACGATCGAATCAACCTATCCCTCAATAATACAATTCGGGGCCAACCAAGCCAACTCAAGCTAAACACGTATCCACATCGGCCTACCAACGAACTCATTACCAAGAAATCATGAAGCTGCTCCTTCCACTACTATAACTCCTGCTGGAGCCGTACGATACGGTGCCCTGAACCAAATCAATACCGAAATCCATAACCTCATCTGCGCGACATGTTCGGCCATAAGAAATAGATCCAAAAAGTCCCTCAACTCCAGAACTGAATGAATGGTAGAAACCTCTGCACTGACATCCATCACGAAGGCCCAATTAATAAAAGCAACCCTTACCAACCATCCGCTGGTCTTTGAAATATAAGCCACTCTGCTAGAACATAATCTGACGGACCTCGCCACTCAACCTGTGGCGTTTCTGGCATAACCCATAGCGCAATAGTCCAAAATAACCCAACACTAAGACAACCAGTCTACACCCCAACACCATATCCGAATCTAACATACCATATCATAGTATGAATATGACAACTTCCGTTCCACATCACCCAGCATATGAATCCTCAGATACGACCCCAATTTCGCCGTCCAAACACATGCCACACCTTTAATACCCAATCATCCCACGCTAGATAGTATAAAATTTCCCTGTGCCACCAAGCACCCCAATATCACCAGTCGACTCAACAAGAAAGTGCCGCAATACTACCAGTGTATCATCAGTTAATCACATTACCCTTTTCCGAGATAATTACTCTCGTCAAATCACTTCCAATTAGCAGTACCATTTCCTTGATTACCTGAGGCTACCTGTTGCCTAAGAATTTCATGAACTTCTTTTCAGAACTGAACTGTAACTCATCTAGCCAAGAACTTCCACTAATCCCATTCGGAAGAAAATCATTACACATCCCATGCTTCGCATGCCCATAAAAAATATACATCTCCAAACCACAGTAAAACCCAACAAGAACTCTCTCCCAATTCCATTTGCACAACTAAACTGCGAGGACTAAATCCTTCTAACTAGACCAAGCTAAGAATGCCGTCAGACTCAATAGATTTGTAGCAAAATATCTATACGAACTCATTACCTCGAACACACACAAGTAATTAATCATATCCTTCCCATACCGATTCGGTCTACTAACAAGCTACTTTATTTATTTAGATTTCCTTCTGATTCATTTTCAACTTGATATCCCCTCTTACTGTAGCACCACAATGCCTCAACCCAGGCGTACCACACGAGACCTAAGCATAAGACCACACTGTCTCAGACCTATGAGCCACTGAACACTCTCTCAAGTATTCCCAGAAACACCACATTCCCAAAATAATCTACTCTGAATAGCTTCCTGCGAATCTAAATCCATTACCTTTACTTTCCTGATACTGATACATAAAATCTCATAATTAACATAAAAATACCACAAGTCTTGCCCTCTTCCAATGAAAACACAATCTCTAACCACATGCACAACCTTAAGATACCTGATTGTTCCTTGTAGAATCTGGAATGCATTAGAACCATTCTCAAAAGTCATTCACTCTTATTCAAACTGCAAATTACCAGACCTAACGAACAGAACCACTCATGCCTTATTGGCACTCTGATACCGCAAAATGTGATCCTTATCCCAATATAACTAAGCAACTTCATGCTCTATGCACCGACCATTCTTTAGCAACAACAACTCTAGACATTCCATGATTCTCATGCCCTATGGAACATAATATAACCTTTGCTAAAATTTTCCTTTACTCTAGCCATAGCTAATGCACTCGCATGCCCCAAATGGGAACTAACATAGCGCCTAACCGTGCAATCAATTGCTCACAGCAGACTCCCTCACTTGGCTCGAAGCCATATATCAAGATACACTCAACAACTCATAACATTTTTACTCTAATGATGACACAATACCATAGTGAGATTAAACTCAAATCATTTACAAGTTTGTGAGAACACAGATTCTTTAGTACTGTCATCCTCTGCAAATCTTGCATTCATCCCCGCATTAGTTGAGTCCACTCTCTTAAGCGACCCAAAATTTAAAACTTCAACACGTACCCCTCAATTACACATGAGACCTTCTAACATACACATAAGGATCGTACCACTTAAGAGCACTCCGCAGGAGATAACCTACCTGCTTCGCCTCAATTTAACATTTCTGCATACCTTCCACCGTCATACACATTACACATTCATTTAGTCTTTCTGGGTCTAAACTCGTACCGCCACATGAAATGCACTTCACTCCCCAACTAAGAGACACAAAACGATCCTTCATGCGCCTATAATTCGGGCTACACATCAAATCAGAATAGAAATTGAACACTTAACAGTTCATTTATTATCCAGCAGACTTTTTCATCACTACCAAGTCATATAGATACATCTCGCAGTACCAACATACTCATCACATGGATATCCAACCGCCATTCCCACTAATAGGGACAATACCAAACATATAAGTTCAAAACACTTGCTCACACAATTTGCACCTTGGTGCTCTAGCCATAGGAAAAGATCCGGCCTCAAGTCCTCCAGACTGACCCAACGTCAACTCACAGAGATCACATCTCACCCCTCGATTGGGAAATCACAAACCATCAAGGCACATCTGATACTGAGAGCTCACGTGTGCATACAAATGTGTGGAAGGAATTTCAAGAATTTCTTTTCAAGTTGAATCAAAGACGCACGATAAGAATTCCAAGAATGTGAAGTTTTCCTAAAGGTTGTGCAGCCACTCGAGGATAAATACAAACGTCTCCGTACTGATCCGCGAGACTCTACTAAACCTGCTCATGACTTGTGAGACCTAGTAACCTAGGCTCTGATACCAACTTGTCACGACCCAAACCTCGCACTGGTCGTGATGGCGCCTCTTGTGAAGACAAGGCCAACCAACTAACCCAACTCGCCTCTTTCAAAAAATCATTAAGCGTAAATGAACAGCAAAATATGACTTAATAATATTAATTAATGAAATTACAACCTAACACAGCCCTAATCGGGGTGTCACAAGTCATGAGCATCTATCAGAATATAACTGCCACTACAAGTCTAAAATATACAAATAGGACTGGTAAAACAAGGGAAGATTGTGAGAAAGCACGGGAGAAAATATATTATTGATTAATTAAGACAATGATACACTGAGCCCTATATATACACAATACACGTCCTACTCCTAATACATATGGGATTAGGGTTATATACTACGTTATATACACAATACACATCATACTCCTAATACATATGGGATTAGGGTTATATACTACTATTTACACAATGAAACTAATACTCCCCCTCAAGCTGGTGCATATAAATCATATGTACCGAGCTTGTTACATATATAACTAATACGAGGACCAGTGAGGGACTTGGTGAAAATATCAGCAAGCTGATCATTTGACTTTATAAATTTTGTACCAATATCTCCTAAGAGTATCTTTTCTCCAACAAAGTGACAGTCAATCTCGATGTGTTTTGTTCTCTCATGGAACACTAGGTTTGACACAATATGAAGAGCAGCTTGATTATCACACACAAGTCCCATCTGACTAATCTCACCAAATTTCAGCTCCTTAAGCAACTGTTTGATCTAAATTAGATCATATGTGGCCATAGCCATTGCTCGATATTCTGCTTTTGCACTAGACCGAGCAACCACATTCTGTTTCTTGCTCTTCCAAGATACCAAATTTCCTCCCGCAAAGACACAATATCCAGACATAGAACGTCTATCAGAAGGTGATCATGCCCAATCAGCATCTGAGTATCCAACGATCTGCTCATGGCCTCGATCTTCAAACAATAAGCCTTTGCCTGGAGCTGATTTTATATACCGAAGAATGCGGACAACTGCATCCCAATGACCATCACAGGGAGAATCCATAAACTGACTCACAACACTCACGTGAAAGGAAATGTCAGGTGTAGTCACCGTGAGGTAATTTTATTTACCAACCAACCGCCTATATCTTGCGGGATCGCTAAGAGGCTCCCCCTGTCCTGGCAAAAGTTTAGAATTCAGATCCATCGGAGTGTCAACAGGTCTACAACCTGTCATTCCTGTTTCCTCAAGAATATCCAAGGCATACTTCCATTGTGAGATCACAATACCCGAGCTAGACTGAGTGACCTCAACACCCAGAAAATACTTTAATCTGCCCAGATCCTTAGTCTGAAAGTGCTGAAAGAGATGTTACTTCAACTTACTAATACCATCCTGATCATTGCCGGTAATAAAAATATCGTCAACATAAATGACCAGATAAATACAGAGATTTGAAGCAGAATGTCGATAAAATACAGAGTGATCAGCTTCACTACGAGTCATGCCAAACTCCTGAATAACTGTGCTAAACCAGGCTCGAGAAGACTGCTTTAGACCATAGAGGGATCGGCGTAACCGACATACAAGGCCACTAGACTCCCCCCGAGCAACAAAACCAGGTGGTTGCTCCATATAAACCTCATGCTCAAGGTCATCATGAAGAAAAGCATTCTTAATGTCCAACTGATAGAGAGGCCAATGGCGAACAACAACCATGGATGGAAAAAGGCGGACTGATGCAATTTTAGCCACGAGAGAGAAAGTATCACTGTAATCAAGTCCAAATATCTGAGTATATCCTTTGGCAACAAGACGAGCCTTAAGTCGATCAACCTGACCATCTGGACCAACTTTGACTGCATACACCCAACGACAACCAACAGTCGATTTACCTGAAGGAAGAGGAACAAGCTCCCAAGTACCACTCGTATTTAAAGCAGACTCTCATCAATCATAGCCTGTCTCCATCCGGGATGAGATAGTGCTTCACCTGTAGACTTAGGAATAGAAACAGAGGACAAAGATGACACAAATACACAATGGGATGATGAGAGACGATGGTAACTTAAACTGATATAATGAGGATTAGGATTAACTGTGGACCGTATACCTTTTCGTATTGCAATCGGTTGATTAAAAGGAGACAAGTTCGCAGTACTAGCAGAGTCAGGTGATAGACGTGAATCAGCTGGGCCTGATGCTGGGGGCGGACGACGATGGTAAGTTAGGAGTGGTGGAGCTGTAGAAGGTTGAACTTGACTAGGTGGTGGCACTGGAGCTAGAGTTGGTGGCACTGGACTCGGTGGTGATACTGGAGCTATAGGTGGTGGCACTGGAACTGGAACTGTAGGCGGTGGAGCTATGGAGGAAGATGAATAGGAGATAGGGACTGAATCTCCAAAAGAAGGAACAGGTAGCACCTCAAAAATATCTAAGTGATTAACTGGACAGTGAAGTATGATTGGGTTTCAAAGAAGGTAACATCAGCAGACATAAGAAATCGATGAATGTCAGGAGAATAACATCGATATCCCTTTTGCGTTCTCGAGTAACCCAGAAATATGCACTTAAGAGCACGAGGAGCTAACTTATCTTTTCCTGGAGTAAGGTCATGAACAACACACGTACTCCCAAAGACACGGGGTGGAAGAGAGAACAAAGGTAAGTGGAGAAACAGGACAGAGAATGGAACTTTATTTTGGATAGCTGAAGATGGCATACGATTAATAAGATAACAAGATGTAAGAACTGCATCCCCCCAAAAACGCAGCAGAACATGAGATTGTATGAGTAGGGTGCGAACAGTTTCAATAAGATGTCTATTCTTTCTTTCAGCTAACCCATTTTGTTGGGATGTGTACGGACAAGATGTTTGATGAACAATCCCATGGGAGTTCATAAATTGCTGAAACGGGGAAGACAAATACTCCAGGGCATTATCACTACGAAATGTGCGGATAGAAACCCCAAATTGATTTTGAATTTCAGCATGGAAGGTCTGAAAAATAGAAAACAACTCAGATCGATTTTTTATCAAAAATATCCAAGTGCACCTGGAATAATCATCAATGAAACTGACAAAGTAGCAGAATCCTAAGGTAGAGCTAACCCAACTAGGACCCCAAACATCTGAACGAACTAAAGTAAAAGGTGACTCTGCTCGATTGTCGAGAAGCCACGGGAAATAGGAGCGGGTATGCTTACCGAGCTGACACGACTCACACTCTAGAGTGGACAAGTGAGATAAGCCAGGTATCATTTTCTGAAGTTTTGACAAACTGGGATGTCCTAACCGTTTATGTAATAAATATGGTGAATCAGTGACGGGAGAAGTTATTGGAGGAAGACAAGATGCGAGTCCATGGGATTTTGCAAGGATAATGTAATAAAGTCCATCTGATTCATATCCGATACCAATGATCCGCCCTGTACTGCGTTCCTGTATAAAAACAAGGTCATCAAGAAATAGAACAGCAGATTTAAGTGATTTGGCGAAGAGACTAACGTCTAAGAGATTAAAAGGACTACCAGGAACATAAAGAACTGAGTCTAAAGGTTAGGAAGGAAGTGGACTTGCTTGACCTATTGCAGTTGCCATGGCTTGAGACCCATTGGCCATTGTGACTGTTGGAAGAGATTCAGAATATGAGATACTAGTGAAAAGAGATTTGTTACCAGAAATATGATCAGATGCACCTAAGTCAATGACCCAAGACTCAGAAGGTGAAGATTGGGAGACACCAGTCATGCTACTATTTGTTGGAACAACGGAGGTTAATCCTGATGATGTCTGTTGTCCGTGCTTTGTACTAAAGGAACTCAATATAATCCGGTAAAGAAACCACCTGGATTGGATTTATTGCATTTAATCCAACGGATTGTGAATTAAAGGCTTCGGGTACGAATTCCATTATAATATCGTGCCGGAAAAAGCAAAACATTGCTAGAATCACTGTTCACGCCGGAAAAATCATGGTATCTCGCCGGAAAAACTCAAAGTGGTCGAAATTTGATTTGAACTAGATGGGTAGGCTCGGAAAGGCCACGCGAACAGGCTGCCTGAAGAAAAAATTTTGAAATCTGGCCGGGAATAGACCACACGCGCCAGCGCGTGGGACAAGACGCGCCGGAGAATCAAAACTCCGATCCGCGCATGAGGGCGCGTGGTTGGTCGGCTGCCGGAGATATTTGGTAGGGTTTGGTCGCCTAAGCCCTGGGATTGGTTTTTGTACAACACCAACGAAAAGTGATTTTCGTTACGAACAACCTCTTAAGTCGCCGAAAAATTGCACGGCGACGAGTTCTTTCTTCCCGGAAGTTGCTGGAATGACGCACATCAATAATTTTCTCACTTAAGCTCTGATACCATGTGAGAAAGCACGGGAGAAAATATATTATTGATTAATTAAGACAATGATACACTGAACCCTATATATACACAATACACGTCCTACTCCTAATACACATGGGATTAGGGTTATATACTACGTTATATACACAATACACGTCCTACTTCTAATACATATGGGATTAGGGTTATATACTACTATTTACACAATGAAACTAACAAAGATCATGCGGTTCTGCGAACGCTGACAGGCACCTCGCAAATCTCCATTAAATTAGCCTCTGATCAGCTCAAAACCCGCTACCGGGTGAACAAATACCTGCATTTGCACACGAGGTGCAGGGAGTAAGGTGAGTACTCCAACTCAGTGAGTAACAACAGTAAATAATAACTGAGCAGTAAGAAATCACGTAAATTAAACCATCATGCTGTATAGAAGCAAGGTACAATCCTTTTAGAAAAACATTAAGGCTGTGAAATCTTCCGAAACATCATGGCCCAGTTTAAATTTCTTTTGAAAATGATCTTTTCAATAGTTACGAAAATGATTTCAAAACAGTTAGTGCTCATAAGCATAGAAAATCCGCCTCTCGGTCACAAATACCGCAGTATGACAGGTAAAAAGACAAATAAATATGCAAGATGAGCACATAAAAGTCCGCCCCTCTGACAATATCTCAATAACACTCTCAGCCCCTCAGTCTCTCTCTCTCTCTCTCTCTCTCTCTCTCTCTCAGATCACTCTCAGAACTGTATCATATAGTAACCGCTGTGGCGTGCAGCCCGATCCATATCTCGCTGTGGCGTGCAGCCTGATCCATATCTTGCTACGGCGTGCAGCCCGATCCACATGGGTACACGCGCTCACTGTGGGGGTGTAGACTCCGGAGGGGCTCCTACAGCCCAAGCGTTATATCACTGCGGCGTGCAGCCTGATCCAATATATATATATATATATATATTTCGCTGCGGCGTGCAGCCCGATCCATAATATGAAACCATCACATCCAGGCCCTCGGCCTCATATCACTCAGTGTATCCTCACATCTAGCCCTCGGCCACACTCAGCGTATCCTAACATCTGGCCCTCGGCCACACTCAGTGTATCCTCACATTTGGACCTCGGCCACACTCAGTCAGAATATAATCAAAAGCCCCTCGGGCATTAGTAAAATAGTAGTTCTCAGCCCAAATTATCATTTAAGACTCAAATCTGAGTAAAAGTGGCTGAGTTGTAAAGTAGTGGAGAAACACAATGACTGAGTTCAAGTAATAAGTCAAAACGGTGAGGAATCGGTGATAATAATCCTCGAAGGATTCAAATAGTTGGCACAAAGCCCAAATATGGCAATAATCCCAAATCACGATGATAACAAGTAAATTCCAGTCAAATACACAGTAAATTCATCAATCAGGATGGACCAAGTCACAATCCCCAACGGTGCTCTACCCCACGCTCACTATCTGGTGTGCAAGTCACCTCCGCATAGCACTAGGATGTGCGATCCGGGGTTTCAAACCCTCAAGATATTAGTTACAATCACTACTCACCTTGAACCGGCGAATTCTCTAGCTAGCGATGCCTTTTCCCCTCAAACCGGCCTTCATGCACGTCGAATCTATCAAAAATCAGAGCGAATACATCACAATATGCCAATGAGACAATACCCAATCGAATACAATCAAAAAATAGGAAAAATCTCAAACTTTGCAAAACCCGAGCTCCGAACCCACTTCTCAAAATTTAGGAAATTAACATCATCGGATTCCTTATCTTGCCAGGAGTCTGTATCTTTCAAAATTACCAGAATCAGAGTCCAATTGACCCCTCAAATCCCTAGTTTAAGCTCTCTTAGGTTCAAGCCCAAAACCACCATTTTTGACATTTAATTCTTAAGATTTAACTCTAATCCATGTATTTACACCATAGAATCATGTTTTCAAGTCCAAGAATTCATACCTGATCAAAGCCCTTGAAACCCTCTTCAAGATCGCCCAAAACTCTCCAAGGTCAAAGGCAACAATGGTGAAATAACCCAAAATTGCGAATTGAAATAACATATATATGGCCTTCCAGACATTTTCACACCTGCGACTCACCAACCGCTTCTGGGGTACCGCTTTTGCAGTTAATACTCCGCTTCTGTGGAAATCAATTAAACTGGCCACATCCGCATCTGCGATCACTCTTCCGCATTTGCGGTTACGCAGATACGGCCCCAACACCCACATTTGCGGTCCCTGACTTACCTATCAAATCCGCTTCTATGGCTAAATTCCCGCATCCGCGGCATCGCAATTGCGGTCACCCTACCGCTTCTGCGGTCTCAGCACATCTGCCCCTCTTTCGCTTCTGCGATGAACCACCCGCATTTTCGGCACCGCATCTGCGGTCCACCAACCGCAGATGCGAAAATACCAGAAGCCCAAATCTCATCTTCAACCAAAATTCCAATTCCTCCGATAACCATCCGAAATTCCACCCGAGTCTCCTGGGACCTCAGCCAAAAGTACCAACACATCTTAAAAGATTATTCAAACTTGCTCCAATCATCAAAACACCTCAACTAATGCCAAAATCATCAAATTACATCGATTTCAAGCCTAAGTTCTTCAAAACTTCCGAAACACGCATTCGATCAAAAGCCCAACCAAACCTCGTCTGAATGACCTGAAATTTTGCACACATATACCAAATCATCTAACGAAGCTACTTCAACTCTCAGAATTCAATTCCGACACTCGATTAAATTCTCACCTATCAACCGAAATTCGCCAAAATACTAACTTCGCCAACTCAAGCCTAATTCTACACCGGACCTCCAAAATCACTTCCGATCACGCTCCTAAGTTACAAATCATCCCCTAAAGCTAACCGAATCGTCGGAATCCACATCCGAACCCTCTAACTCAATAGTCAACTTCCAGTTGACTATTTCCAAAACAAGCCTTCCTTTAAGAGATTAAGTGTCTCATTTTCATCTAAAATCAATCCAATTAAACTCATTTATCCAAGACTCCTATAATGAAACATAAGGAAGCAGAAAATGGAGAAAATGGGGTGGTAACTCACGTGACGACGGGTCGGGTCGTCACAATGAGGGCATGATTTTTGTATATGCAGAAGTGCAGAACTATAGGCAGGATTTCTATATGAGATGCATAAGTAAAAAGCAGGATGTGATTACAGAAATAAATACCTAAGAACATGATGTCTACCCGCATGCATACATGAGTGACCCTCCCCTTTTCACTATAAATCCCATAAGTTATTACAAATTATTACAACCCAGAATGAATGAAGAAAAGTAAAATTACATCAGAGATTAAAGTACAACCAAGGAGAGCCTAATTCAGACTCCAGGTCGGAAACATGAAATAAACCAACTCCAAAGATCCGATTTCCAAAGCATTTCTCATTTTTTGGGTGTGTCATAACCCAACCAGCCTGTTAGGCACATTGTTTGGGAGTTAGGATCCCTTAAAGGATCAAGCCCAAACATGAACAACAATTTAGGTGATGTCATGCCTAAACTTTAACTCAAACACATAGAAGGGGGTAAGGGTATAGGGATTCACAGATAGAAACATGTTCAAAGAAATTGACGTTCCTAATTAACAGGCAGTAATGCAACCAGGGGTGTAGGGATTCATAGTAGAAATATATGCAAGGGAATGGACTTGCTAATTAACATTAAACAAAAGTAGTAATACAGACAGGGATGTAGAAACTATAAAGTAAACATATTGGGATGAGGCTAAAACTTAAATTAGAACATACCAATTTCAGGGAAACAAGAAAGTAAAATAGTAGCCTTGAAAGCCAAATTGCAAGCAAACAGTCAGCAGATCTCAGAAGAGAGCAGGATGTTGAAAGAGTATTAAAATTGAGAGTGTGAGGTAAATATTGTAAAATTGGAGGTGTGGGTGTGTAAAAGTATTGAATTCGAAGTGTATAAGTGCAGAAGGGTCGTGCATTTTATAGTGCAGAAAACAAGTAAGAAAAGGTAAGAAAATAACATTAAAATTAATATTCCTTTAATTAAGGGATTCTAATTTCAAACGGCTAAAAGACAATTAAGGAAAGAGTTGATTAAAATATTTTCCAAAGCAGTACAATAAGGGTAGATACACATAAACTATTTAAGGAAAGAGTTTGATATCAACACGGTTTATCAGAATAAGGAAAGGGAATCAATCAAACAGCTAGTAAAATCGAAAATGCAGGCTTTGTTTGAATGAACCAAGTCAGGAAAAGGTAAAGAAATGGTTTTAATTTTAAAAAAAGATCAATAGCAATCAATCAAATATAGAGAGATTCTGAATCCAATCACGAGTTGGCAAAACCCTTTTGAAGAAAGAATTCCTCGTATATAAAGCACACAGACATGTCAGACAAGAAAGAGTTGTCATGCTAATTAGAAAAGACTAGCATAGGAAGGTTCAGATTCATAACAAAGAAGTTCAAATCCAATTTATAGACTCATAATGAGTCTGGGAGTTCAAGGTTCCAAAGTAGAACCAAATTCTAAACACCAAATCAAACTTGCCAAAAAACCCCAGATCCTAGGGTTTCAACTCGAATATGATACAACGATGAGAAGACAAGCCATTGAAGCAGGCTCAGAGGTCTCTTTCAGAGACTCATGAGAAACAAACGGATATGATAGCAGGTTTGAAAGCATAAAGAACATGTTTAAGAAAAGCTCGGAACTTAAGCAAGTTTAGAAGAGAGAAGAAGTGATATAAACTTAAGAAATAGTAAAGGAAGCATGTTTAGAACTCAAACAGAAGTTCAGTAAAGGCAAACAAACTTAAGAACTCAGTAGGAAGCACATACAGTAAAAGAATACTGAAAAGTATAGCAAAGAACATATAAAAAAAACATAACAAAGATTGACATGCGAGCCAAGTCTAAAGGCACAGTAGAATACAAAGTAAAGGAGAGTCATGCATATTAGAAAGAAAAACAGAAGAATAACACATGCGTGGTGAAATATAGTATAGGCAAATACACATAAATAAAAGAAAAGGAAGAATTAGAAAGACATTTTGAAATCCTTTTAGAAACCCTAAATCGAAGAGAAACTATTTTGAAAGAAAAGATTGGGGAAAACACTTTAAAAATCTAGTAAAACACGGATATAGCATAGATCTAAGAAAACAAACAAAGAAAAACCTCGAGCAGCTTAGGGTTTCGGAGAAACCTTATAAATGAGAAAGGCTTGGAAGAAAGTCTGGTCTTGAGTCGGATGAGGTCAGAAATAGGCTCCTAATGCTTGAATACGCCGGAGCAAAGGCCGGAGAGGCCATAGAACTATAGATCTAAGAAGATCTGAAAGAGAACCATCGAGGTTAAACCTCAACACTTCGAGCACCCAGGTTTTAATGGTGGAGGGGGGTGAGTACAGACCATCCATGGCCTGAGAAGACATGGATTCCGGTGAAAGTACAGTGGAAAAAAAGTCGAAGATGACTAAGATTCTGGAGAACCTTCAAGAGTGTTTTGAGAGAGGAGAGTATTCAAAGGCGGTGGACCATTTGGTTAGGGTAGGGGAATTAAAAATGGCAAGGGACGATCCTGGCCGTTGATCAAAATGATCAACGGCCTGAATTGAAAGAAAGGTCGGGCGGGTTAAATAAACGGGTTAACGGGCTGGGTAAAATTAAAATTGGGCCGGTCCAATTGGCGGTTAGGATTGAGTCAATTGAGGACTAAAATTGAAATGTAAATATGTTGTAACTACAACGAAATGAGGTTAAATGTTAAATAGACAGTTTTTCCTTTTATTTTATAAAAAATAGTAAAATGATTTTAAAAGAAAATAAAGTACTGAGTTAGTTAATAACATATAAATATTAATTTAAAAATACTAGAACGAATTTTTATAATTAAAATGCTATTAAACTTAAAATAGGCTAGAATTGTAATTATATGCAATTTAGCTTTTAAAATACCAAATAAATTTGTAAAAAAATATATAAAAATTACCTTAACTATATTTTTGTATAAACATGGGAATAAAATAAATTATTCACCAAAATTGATGATTTTGGGAGTAATTACTGATTTTGTACTCCTAAAATGGACAATAAATTAATTTTAAAAATTGGGAAAAATACTAAAATCCTTATGCATGCTTATATATGCATATATATTTTATTTTGAGAGTATTTTGTATATGTGAAAACATGCAGGAAAAAATTGGGTATCAACAACACATAGCTTTCATCAAGTCACTGTTGAGGTTGGAGTCATTGTCAGTAATGATTGATTCTGGAATCCCGAATCGACAAACGATACGATCACAGACGAAGTCTGCCATGACTTTCTTAGTCACTACTGTATAAGATGTTGCTTCAACCCATTTGGTGAAATAACCAATTGCTACTAGGATAAATCTGTGCTCGTTTGATGCGGCAGGTTCGATTGGTCCGATAACATCTATTCCCCATGCGGCGAACAACCATGGCGAGCTTGTTGTATTAAGCTCATTTCGAGACACCTTTATCATGTCGGCATGCATCTGACAGCGATGGCACTTTTGGACATACTGGATGCAGTCCGTCTCCATAGTCATCTAAAAATAACCTGCCCGGAGTATCTTCTTAGGTAAGACAAAATCGTTCATATGTGGCCCACAGGTCCCAGCATGAATTTCATCTAGTAGTATGGATGCTTCTTTTGTATCGACAAACCTTAGTAATCCCAAATCCGGAGTCCTCCTATATAGGATTCCTCCGCTCTAAAAGAAATTATTGGACAACCTCCGAAGTTTTCATTTCTGAGTAGGATTTACAAGCTCCGGGTATTCTCCTTTTGCAAAATATTCCTTGATATCATGAAACCAAGGCTTTCCGTCTTCTTCTTCTTCGACATAAGCACAGTAAGTTGACTGATCGTAGACTTTTATCGGAATAGGATCAATGAAATTCTTATCTGGATGTTGTATCAGAGAGGACAGGGTAGCCAATGCATCGGCGAACTCATTCTGGACTCTGGGAACATGTTGAAATTCTGTCTTTGTGAACCTCTTTCTCAACTCCTTTACATGATGCAGGTATGGGAGTATCTTTGAGTTCTTGGTTGACCATTCTTCTCGAACCTAATGTATAAGCAAGTCTGAATTCCAATCACTAGCAACTTTTGGATGTTCATGTCAATGGCCATATTGAGCCCTAAGATGAAGGCTTCGTACTCAGCCATATTGTTAGTGCAGGGGAACCTGAGCTTGGCGGACATCGGATAATGCTGGCCAGTTTCTCATATTAGGACTGCTCCTATGCCAACCCTTTGAAATTTTATGCTGCGTCGAAAAACATCCTCCAACCATCATAAGACTTGACAATGTCTTCTCCTATGAATGGTACCTCTTCGTTAGGAAAATACGTCTTTAGGGGTTCGTATTCTCTGTCCACGGGATTCTCAGCAAGATGATCTGCCAAAGCATGTCCGTTGATTGCTTTCTGAGTTACGTAGACAATGTCGAATTCACTCAACCTGATTTGCCACTTAGCTAGCTTGCCAGTGGGCATGGGCTTCTAAAAGATGTACTTCAATGGATCCATCCTTGATATGAGATACGTAGAATAGGCACAGAAATAGTGCCTCGGCTTCTGAGCTACCCAAGTCAAAGCGTAACATGTGCATCCAACAGAGAATATAGAGCCTCGTATGGACTGAACTTCTTGCTGAGGTAGTAAATGGCCGGTTCTTTTTTCCCCGTTTCATCATGCTGCCCCAGAATACAACCAAACGCTTCATCCAATACCGCAAGGTAGAGTAATAGGGGTCTACCTGGCTCGTGCAGGACCAAAATTAGCGATGTTGACAAGTACTCCTTGATTTTGTAGAAGGCCTTTTGGCAATCATCAGTCCATTTGGTAGCGGCAACCTTCTTCAACATCTTGAAGATTGGCTCACAGATAACTGTAGATTGTGCTATGAACTGGCTGATATAGTTAAGTCTCCCCAAGAAACTCATTACTTCTTTCTTGTTCTTTGGCAGTGGCAATTCTTGGATAGCTTTGACCTTTGATGGATCCAGTTCTATCCCTCAACAACTCACAATGAACCCAAGTAGTTTTTTGACAGGAACCCCAAATGCACATTTCGCGGGATTCAGCTTCAAGTTGTACCTTCTCAGTCTATTGAAGAACTTCCTCAAATCTTCCATGTGATTAGCGGCTTTCTTGGACTTGATTACGACGTCATCTACATATACTTCGATCTCCTTTTGTGTCATATCATGGAAAATGGTAATCATAGACATCATGTAGGTGGCCCCTGCATTCTTTAAATCGAATAGCATCTTCTTGTAGCAGTACATTTCCCATGGCATAATGAAAGCTGTTTTCTCAGCATCTTCTTCATCCATCCAGATTTGATGATACCAGCGAAATAATATACGAATGATAACAACTCATGCTTAGCGTAATTGTCAATCAGGATGTGTATGTTTGGTAAGGCGAAGTCGTCTTTCAGACTGGCCCGATTGAGATCCTGGTAGTCGACACAGACTCTAACCTTCCCGTCCTTCTTTTGCTTTTGTGTCTGACAGGACAGGGAGGAGAAGTAGGTGGAGGGCCCCTGGATCTTGTAAAATATGCTGATGTTGCTAGAGTTCACGACCTAACCTTTGGAGAGGGAAATAATCAAAAAGTAAAAACAAAACTTGATAAGTCAGTAAGGATCATAAAAAGAATGTTGCAATATTTAAACACATAGTGCAGGAAATATAAAGCGCGTCCTAATTTTTGGGGACGTCGTTGTGCCCGAGGTAGGCCTAGCGACAAGTTAATTTGGAGAACTTAGAATGCTAAATGCCTCATTTTATTGATAAAAAAGGTAGACGTATCCCAAAATGACACTAAATAATAATAAAGAAAAAGTCACTAATGGGCATTGGCTTTATTACATCTTATAAAGCAAAAAATAGAAATTCCTATCTATTTGGTCCCTGAAGGACCTTCCCCAGACTCGGCATTGTTGGCTCCTTCGAACAGTCCTTCCAGCTCGCATAGTCCTAGTAGCAAGTAAGCTCTGGTCAGATGTCTACCTTTATTTCCTTCAGCAATCCGGCAGTCTTCGACACTCTTCAGAAACTTCTTTTCCAATTCCACTATACCCTGCTCTAAACAAACCAGTCGCTTGTTGGGACTGACAGCCATATCCTTCCATTCTTCAATTACTTTTTGATTGGCTTCTTGTATTTCACGGTGCTCATTTTCACATTCCCGAATCCTTTTGCGTAGTTAATTGTACTTTACATGTGCCTCAGCCTTTTCATTGATGATCTTGTGACCTCGAACAAACTCAGGTTGACCCAAACCGTTGTGAAATTCCTCCAGCCAGCCCGAATAGTGTGGGGTACAACCAGCATGGTAGCAATCTATTTTGATGGTGTCCTTTCCCAAGACAATTTTGCAGTTCCATATATGTTTAGCCTGACACCTGTACTGACTATTGTCATTCTGGAAGTCATCCCAGAAGTGACTCATCTTGTCGACCCTTGGTATAACCTACTTCCTACCAGCCTGTCTCATAACTCGGAGAGGGACATAAGGATAGGTTCCCTTTAAACCGATCAGTACCAGAAATGGCGCATCCCTGGATCGAACGATGAATTCTTAAGTAGGGAACCACTCGAACATCCATTGTACCCGATCCTCAGTCAAATTATCAAAGAGTTTGACCCATTTTCTAGCATTCTCTGGTTGGGAGAACATGATGGGCATGTAATTCATTCGCTTTGGGTGATGAAAGGCGATATGATCGTCCCAGTCCCTACGATGGATTTCTTGTCGGTATTCACCCTTTTGGAGATGTTCCATGAGCCAAAGTTGAAGTAGCAAATTACAACCCTTAAAATGTTTGGCTCCCTGTTGACACCTTTCTAGGGCTCGGTATATTCCTGCAATGGTCATTGACACAAGATTGAATGGTTGTCCGTCAATTCCTTCTATTAGAGTTTTGGTGACCATAGCTATCCTGGTATGAATTCTTGCTTTCTTCATTGGAAACACTATCATCCCCAAGAGATAGAACATAAAGACAAAGACACTTCGATGGATATGTCCCAATGATGTGAGGGCGAACTCGTCAGGATAAGTACGGTAAGACTTGTTGTGATCGTACCTTTCGTACAAGTAGTCAAAAGGAATGTATGACTCCTTCAAACATGTCAAGTCTGGATTTTTCTTTAGACCCATCATTTTGAGAAAACCTCTACCCTTGCGATTCTCCGGCATTAACAAACCCAGAGTTTCCCACAGTATTCCAGCCAGTCCTCATATTTCCTAAAGCAAGGGTGTCATCTCAATGTCTCCAAAGCGGAATACAGACCTATCATAATCCCAAAATAGAGTGGGAGCTTCTATGATTTTGTTGTTGGGTTGAATTTCCAGGAGAGAAGGTAGATTTCCTAGATATTTCCTGATAAGAACCTGATCGCTGGAATGAAGACCCTCTAACCAGCTTAGCAGTGTGGGGTGGATGTTGGTGACCATACCGAATCTAGGGACCTCGTGCCTTATTTTCTGCAAGACAAGAAGTGTTAGGCCCTTACCCCCACTAGACTGACTATTAAATACCAATAATTGGCATAAAAGCATTTAGTTTTCCAAATAAATGCACAGAACGTGGTAGTGTCCATTTGGGTTTCAAGGAAACCTAGTGGACTTTGGATGAGGCTATCTTAAAGAGTCGTTGTACGGATAGCATAACTGACTCGGCTAGGTTTGACAATGATGCATGCATAATTAAATAGAGTAAGGTTTTTATGGGGTATTAGACTGGTACCCTTAAGCGGACAACTCAAGAGGGAAAGGCACGAAACCGTTGACTATACCGTTGATCGACTGATTTTACAGCAAATATGCCTGATAATATTGGAAGGGTGCAACCACTCATTATAAGCGTTGCTATGGTATTTTGTTTGGCACGAGTGGAATATGATGTTTAATATGCAGTTATAATAATCAAAAAAGTTGTCACATATTTGCACGTTCATAAAGTAATAATTACAATAGTTTCTCATAATTTAATAGTATTAAAGGAAAGCGATAAAGGAAAGCATTAAGAGAAACAAAGGAAAGAAACAAAGAGCCAAGTCAGTTTCGAGGTAGAAGAGGGAAAAAATACTTAAAGGCATTTAAACAAATAAAGACATATAAAGAATCATAAAGTCACAAATAGCATGAAATGGTAAAAGACTTAAAGAAATCCCCAACAGAGTCGCCATGTTGTCGATGCCCCATTTTTCCCGCGAAATCGGGTTTATAACATTTGGGTGGACAACTCGTTCCCTTTTGGGAATTGCGTTTGAATTGAAGATTCGCCACCTAATGACTAAGTGAATTAGGACACTAGAAGAATTTTTATTTAGAAAACCAGAGATTGGGTAAGGGCTCGAAATTATCCCGAAGGGAAGGTGTTAGGCACCCCTCGAGTTCCACTAGTGTGGTTCTTGGACATACTATAATTGTGACTTTAAGTGCAAACAAAAATTAGACAAGTAAGAGTTACAAATATGAGGGGGTTTTCACATAATTGTTGCAAGTAATTGAAGTTAAAGGAAGTTAAAGAAGCTGAAATTTGAGAAAAATCAGTTTTGAAATTCTGAATAAAATAAACAAGTAAAGGGAAGGGGGTCGTAGGTTTATAAATAATATGGATCATCCCACACAACATCCGGTAACCACTTATACACGTGGTGTTATAATGTGGTCATCATATCCATATCTACCCTTTCCCACCCCGTTACGGTATTAAACACGGAATGGTCTCGTTTTACTTATTGCATGCTATTACCCACCCCAATCCTATTAGTCCCGGAGATATTTGGGACTACTAATCCTAAATGGAATAGGTATGGAGGGTTTTATAGTCTTAAAAGGATAAAATTCTAAGGCGACAATCAAAACACATATGACAAGTACGGGGGAAAACACATAAACATATAAGGCTCAAACAGGCCTCCTTAAAAATAAAGAGAACCATATAGTTTAGCATGTCTTACACATATTGATTAGGGTCTGATTAAACTTAAGAGTTATGGCAGACTAATCTATTACATATTTTCAGATAAGAAATCTAAATCAGGCCTGTCTGCTGGTTATAGCTAAAAATCTGATTCAATTTACAAGTTTGTCCCAAGGCTTGCCTAAGCATTAAACGAAACCTATAGGCATGATATCCATTAGTTTCAGAAAAGAAGTATGTTGATTTAGGAAAAGAAGTTGTCAGTTAACCAGGAAAGGCGAGTTTTGGTAAAAGAGCGTAAATTCTGTAGACGTTAAGCATTATCGTTACTGATTTTAGACCTATCAGTGAATGAACGATTCAGGTTTGGTTGATAGTTCCTACAGGCATGCTTTCTAGGTGTTATTGACTTTGAACATTTTTTACATGCGTAGTAAGAGTGCAGCAATCCTATGGGCATGATATCTGAATGTTGTTAGTTTTTAATCCTATAAATAGGTTTGCCTAGTGACCAATGCATATGTGGGATCCGGATTTCTAGTTAACTCATAGACATGGTATCTACATATGATAATGCGAAATTCCTTATAGACATGGTATCTATATGTGAGATGCAGAATTCCTTATAGACATGGTATCTACATGTGAGATGCAGAATTCCTTATAGACATGGTATCCACATGGATGCAGAAATGCAGAAAATACTATGAGCAGGATATCTATGTGGATGCAGACGTGCAAAGCTCTAAGCAGGACACATTAATACAGATGTGTAGTTGTCACACCTCCTTTTGGCGCTACCGCGCCTCGCCAAGGGCGTGGTAAAGGGAGTTTTCCAATTAAAGAACAATCGAAACAGGATTCGTTTGTTAAGAGATTCAGAGTTGCCACTTTGGAGATTTATGGTGTCCCAAGTCACCGTTTGAATCCCGAATCGAGGAAAGGTTTGACTCTATTTAACAGTCCGCGAACTAGAAATCCGGATAAGGAATTCTGTTAACCCGGGAGAAGGTGTTAGGCATTCCCGAGTTCCGTGGTTCTAGCACGGTCGTTTAACTGTTACATTTGGCTTAATTATCTGATTTATAACATGCCTTAACTTATGTGAAAATTTTAATCTTTAATCGTTTTTAATATTATTATTATTATTTTAACAAAGAATTGCAACGTTGTGAAAACGTATCTCGAACCGCGTCACATCAATGTACCCGTGGTTATCGACACATTTCAACTCCGTTGAGATTTGGATTTGGGTCACATAAATGTGCACCCAAGTTTAAGAAAGTAATTTATTAAAGGCACGCCTAAAGCGACTAGCGTATCATTATTTTGGGTAAGGCCGTGAAATTCTGCTAAACGGCCCATCCCGAAATCTAAGTAACTTTACAAACACATATAGAGGGCCCCGCGGCTTATGTATTTTTATTCGTCGAGGCTCGTCTCATTCATTATTTTTAAAAGAATTACAACGTCATAGAAATGCATCTCGAACCACGTCACAATCAATGTACCCGTGATTATCGACACATTTCGACTTCATTGAGATTTGGATTTAGGTCACATAAATGTGCACCTGAGTTTAAGAAGGTAAGGTTATTTAAAGTACGCACCTAAAGTGACTAACGCGTTGTTATTTTTTGGGAAAAGGCTGTGAAATTCACTAAGCGGTCGATCCCGTAGTCTAAGCATTTTTAATATATACATCTATGAGGGCCCCCCCAATTTGCATTTTATTTGGCGAGGCTCATCTCGTTTATTTTAAAGGATAATCCTAGAGTGACTACATTTTTTTCTATTTAAGTTCGTCTCTAAAATAAAAGAGAAAAATCCTAGTTAATTACATGCTTGAAAAGGCCGTCATTTATTAGTTACTAGCTTAAGACAAATGATAACGCAAAAAAATTAGCAATCGAACTTGCGCAAAGGGAGATTATTTCATGCCTTATCTATAAGTCAATGTTACTAAAATTGAAATTAAATAATATTATCAAAATAAACTAATTATCCTTTAACTAAATTAAACTCACATTGTTAGATGAATTGAACCGTTGGAATTATTGGTTTACAACTAATTGAAATCAAAATCAACCTTGATTACTAATTCTTGCGAAAGTTTGTTAAACTTAATCGTTAAACTCGGAAATCTATTATCATTAGTATTTAAAAAAAATGTTGACGCATCTTATTCGAACTCAAATCACGCCTACTGGATTAACGATCTTAACCTTACTACACCGAGCTAAACTTCAAATATAGAAGACCTAACGATTCTATGAAATTACTAGCCATATTATTTCTGTCTAATGCTTGCCTATTCTCTGTTATTGACAAGATTCAAAAATCACGAACTACAACTCATTTCTATTCCAGTTTTCATGAATTCAGAGCTAAATTTTACTAATCAACTAAATTAAAACGATTCTCCACATTACTATTTACCAATTCGAATTGAACGTGATTTCAAACTACATTATTTTAAATATATGAACTAGCAAAGCTGAAACTAATACCTATGAGATTCATGCAGACACACATCCAATAGTTCAACAATCTAACAATTTGATCAAATTAAACATACATATTGTATTGACTAATATTCACGCCATTTCAAAGATCTTAGTTCCGTAATCTAACGTTATGCATTATCTAACTACTAATCAATGATCTTAGTTCCGTAAAAAAAAAGTCCTGATTATACATTCCTCTATCATTCATATAACAGGAAACACATAATTAATATTTAACTAAAAATACAAATATTCTATAACTAAACACATAAACCTTCTAGCCATATCATTTCAGCTTCAATGCGTACATCAAAGTGATTCAAAGTAATGTACCTGGATTGGAGAAATAGGACAGGAAGAAGAAGAGGATCAACAGTAGCAAAGCAGCAGCAGCAATCACCAACATCAGTAACAAATAGAACACCCAGGGACAGATTTTAAAACCAACAGAGATGATCCCACAACCAATAACAGTTTCAAAAATAACCAAACAGCAACACCAATCCTAGAAACCCCAAGCAGTATCACAGGCAGAAGCAGAAAGAAACCTAGAACTTCAATGAAACAGTAGTACAGCAGTACTGATTTCAATAGCAAAGAGACCTTACTTTCAGTTTTGTAACTCTCAAACTAACTGAACCTTTAGTGTAAAAATTCAGCCTAGATTTGCTTTTAAACTCTGAAATCTTAGTCTTAAATTCCAGCCTCTCAATACTGAATTTCTAATGTTCCAAAATCCAGTCTATATCTCACTCTTTAATCCTGAAATTCTTATCTCCAGCCCCTTTTTTTTTCCTCCTCTGAATTCTAAAGTCTGCCCTGCCTTTTATACCCGAAGGCAGATCCCTTTCCAATTTTCATAAGCACTCAATTAATTAAAAAAAACCTATATCCCATGTTATTCCCTGAAGTTCCACTATTATGTGTCTATCTTTATTATTAAATTCAATGGTTATGGGCATATTTATAGTATTCAAAGACTTCACATACCATTCTAATTCAACATCCCACTCAAGCATTAGTTTAATGGTATGTAGTACTTACTGACAGACCACTAGATTTAAACTATTTTTAGACTTTAAACTCCCCAGATTACCCCTGTGATTCATTGAAATTACTATCCTAACCTAATCCCCTTTCACTCTGTACCAAATCAGCTATAACCAATTCCATTGAGTTTAAATCGAAATCATATTAACACAGAACTCAAACAGAAACATTGAAGTTGAAGCTAAAACTGAATCAAAAATCACATTGATATAAGGATTAAACTAACACAATTCCAAGTCCAACCTAAACAAAATGCAGGATCATCATCATTATATTGACAATGAGCCCTAAAGCTGAGTGTCGTGCAACACTCGACATCAGTCATCTGACGAAAGCTACTGGACTTCAAACAAGGACGAATTAATCGACGAACTATTTATAACATATGTTATTAATTGACAGCGGAAAATTGGACCCGATAAATGGTCTGAATGGAGAAAGGAGAAAATAATAGACACAAGACGAATTACCATGAAACTAGAACAGATAAACAACAATAAAAAATGGGAAAAATAAAAAGAGAAAATAGAACGAATACCTCAAAAAATCAGACACCAAATGGACTCGGTTCAGTTGACCTTCGACTTGAATCCTTTGAGGTAAAAATGGACTTTAATCAATTCGAGGTAAAAATCAGACTAAAGTCGATTAGAACCCTCAATTTTCTAATCTCGGACATGCTCAGTTTTGGTCCTTCTAGGGTTCTGTTTGTTTGATTTTGGCATTTGAGCAATTCTAGCACGATTCGAACCACACTAGCGGTGATTTAGGAACGAGGGAGGTCAGGAGGTGGACTGGCGTGACTTTGGGGGCGATTGGGTAAGCTTTAGGGTTTTGCTCGGATCTTCAATCGAAGATTCGAAGAGCCTCATTGAGATTCGAAGTAAACTGGTCAGGGATTTAGGTTGAGGGTGGTTAGGGGATTCAGCGGTGTTATTTGGGTGGCCGGCGGCGTCGTTGCCGCCAGGTTTCAGGCGAAAAGGCATAGAGGCGGCTAGGGTTTGGTCTTGTTCATCTCTGAGCTTCAGAGAGAGACGATGGGGGTGAGGGGGGTTTGGTTTGGGGGCGTGGAGTAAGGGATTAGGGTTATGTACAGGATGGGGAAATGATCCTGGGCCGTTAGATCATCCAAGATCAACAGCCAGAATCGATTTTTTAGCAGGGGACGACGCCGTTTGGTTAAACAGAGGGTCCGGTTAGACTGGGTAACGGGTCGGGTTCAGGGAACGGGTAGGAAAGGGTTAATCCTGGCCGTTGATCAATTTGAGATCAACGGCCCAGATCAAGTGTGACCAAAACGACGTCGTTTGGACGTCTCTGAGGTGGGTTGACTTGGACCAGGTAGAGACAGTGTTTTGGGCCTGATTTTTGGGTCCAATTAAGCGGCCCAGTTCCGATTTTCTTCATTGTTTCACTTGTTTTTTTTTCCTTCTTTTAATTAACAATTAACAAAAATTCTAAAATAAGTTGTAAAACCAAAATATACCTACAAAATATGAATTAACTCTTAATTAATAATTAACACACTAGACTAAATATCAATTAAAATAAAAATCACACAATTGTACATTAAATGATAAAAGTACAACAAATACATATTTTTTGTAATTTTCTTTCTTTTAAAATCAAAACATGGTTCAGTTAATTCCTAAGTGCACAATTAAATCCCAAAATGTGCATGCAACATATATTTTTATATTTTTTTAATTAATTAAACAAGATAAATATTTACGGACAAAGCACAAGTAATTATCCACAGATGCCGTGCAAATTCTTAAAATTGTACCCAAATGACATTTGTTTTATTTTTCAATTTCTTTTGGAGTAGTTTTCATGAAGCAAAAGCACGTGCTCACAGTAGTAATTCCTTATGAGCATGATATCTACCCCTTTTCATGCATGGTTACCCTTCCCTTTTCACTAATCAACCCAGACGTTTATTACAAAATCATTACAGTCCAAAAGTAAAATAAAGAAACTACATCAGCAAAATTAAAATTACAACCAAAGAGAGCCTGATTCAGACTTTTATAGTGTAGAAAGCAAGCAGAAATAGGTAAGAAAATAGTTTAAAAATCAATTACACAAGGTTTCCTTTTAATTAAGGGATTCTGATATAAAACGGGTAAAACTAATTAAGGAAAAAGATTAATCAAATACTTTTCAAAGCAGTACAAAAGGAGTAAATACATAGAGGTTTATTTAAGAACAAGGTCTTGACAGTACACGATTGTACAATTTAAGGAAAGGAAATCAATTGACAGCCAAGAAATCATAAGTCGAAAATTTTGTATGAATGAACCAAGTCGGAAAGATGGAAAGATTCTAACTTAAGGAAAATCAGTAACAATCAATTAGACCTATTAAAAGAAATTCTGAATCAATCACAAGTTGGAAAATCCTTTTTTGAAGAAAGATTCATCACATATAAAGGCATACAGACACGTTAAAACATGAAGAAATTTGTCATGCCATTGTAAGGCTAGTGAAAACTCCAAAGAAGTCAGAATTACATGAAAACAAGGGAGTCCAAACCCAGTTCGTAGGCTCAGAGATTAGTCTGAAAGAGTTAAGGCTTCTCAAGAAGAACCCTAGTTCAATCACATGACCAAACTCAGCGGAACCCCCAATTCTAGGGTTTCCACCTCGAGTCAAATACAGAGATGAGGAGGCAACATGCTCAGAGATTTCTTTTCAAAATCTCATGAGAAGACAAGCAAATACAATAGAAAATTCAAAGCAAACAGAGTGAAGGAACTAACTCAAAGAACAATGAGAGAACAACATAATAGTAGAAGAAAAATGTTTAAGAAAAACCTTTTAGAAGGGAATTAAACAGGGTTCAGTATAAGAGAAAATAGTAGACACAGTAAACGATATAGTAGAAGAACTTAACCAAGGTCAGAAGAGGGAAATACTTAAACAACTAAGAATGCAGTAGAAGAAACCTGTTTTAAGAAGATCTTTTTTAGAAACTCAACATAGTTCAGCAGAATGCAAATAAAGAGACTTAAGAACTTAGTAAAAGAAATACAGTAGGAGAACACAAGAACATTGGAAAAGTATAGCAAAAGGAAAATGAAATATAGAAAACACAGAAGAACATGCGTGGTAAAAGGAAACATATGAAAGCAGTAACAAAACAAATACACACAAAGAAAAGGGGAAGAAAAGTCAGAGAAACATTTTAAGCATTTCAGAAAACCCTAAATCGAAAAGAAGTGATTTAAAAAGTAATTTTGAAAGAAAAGTTGGGGAAATCATTTAAAAACCCATGTAGAGCATAGATACATGACAGATTCTAAGAAAAATCGGAGAGAACCTCGAATAGTCAGGGTTTTAGAAGAACCCTAGAATGAGAAAGGCTTGGAAAAGGTTCGATCTGAGTAAGATAAGTCAGAACCAGGCCCAAAACACCATTGTACGTCAGAGCAAGGCCGAAGATGGCCGTAGAACCTTCAGTTTGCAAAGATATGGTTGAAGACCTTGAAGGCCAGGCCTCGAATCTCCAAGTATCAAGTGTATAAGAACAGAGAGAGGTGAGTATGGGGTTCCCATGGCTTGGAAAGCCATGGATCCCGACGAGTTTAAGGTAGAAGTCGGTGAGAGGGGCTAGGGTTCCGAGAGATTCTGAGAGAGGAAAGGATTTCAGAGGCAGGCGGTTTAGGGGAAATGATTTTAGGGTTGGGTGTTTGTAAAATTAAATAGGAAAGGAACGATTATGGTCGTTGATCAAAATGATCAACGGCCTAGATCGAAAGGGGAGGCCGGGCGGATTAGATTAGTTGGGTCAGTGGCGGGTAATTTAGAAATTGGGCTGGTCCGTTTAGGGTCTGAATTTGGATTAATTGGGGGAATTAATTTGGGCTACAATTGAAACGAAATAGGGCCAAATTTTAAATAGCCACTTTTCCCCTTTTTATTTTATAAAAATAGTAAAATGAATTCTAAAAATAAATTAAGGTTCTAATTCAATTAATAATATATAAATATTAATTTAAAAATATTGGAACCAATTTCATAATTGTAAAATGCTATTAAATCTTAAAATAGGCTAAAATTGCAATTATATGCAATCTAGCTTTTAACATACCAAATAAATTTGTAAAAAATATATAAAAATTACCTTAGCTATATTTTGGTATAAATATGAGGATAAATGAGTGAATCACCGAAAATAATAATTTTGGGAATAATTATTAGTTTTGTACTGTTAAAATAGGGCAACAAATGGGTTTAAAAAATCTTTTAAAAATTAAAAAAAAAATAGTAAAACATTTGGACACACTTATATATGCATATATATATATATATATATATATATATATATATATATATATGCTATTTTGAAATTATTTACATATAAAAATATAAAGGGAAAAATTGGGTATCAACAGTCGATATTCCTCAAGGACTAGTATTTAAACGCACCAAGGTGACAATTACAAGGGAAAAGCGAACACGGGACTACTTACTGGAAGAGACTTAGTCTTTCAACGACAAGGATGCAGAAGAGGTCGAACAACCTCATAACAACGCACTGGTAATATCAGTCCTTATAAATAAAATTCAAGTTAAATGTGTTTTGATTTATCCAGGTAGCTCCGCCAACATTATTCAATCAATGGTCGTAGAAGAACTATGCCTACAAGATCAAATTGTGCCTGCATCCCGAGTACTTAATGACTTCAATATGGCGAGTGAAACCACCAAAGGTGAGATTATTTTGCTAGTGAACGTGGCTGGAACCATCCAAGAAACAAAGTTCCACGTGATCGAGGGTGACGTGAGGTACAATCCGGTGCTTAGAAGGCCTAAGATCCATAATATAAGGTCGGTACCCTAGACCCTTCACCAAGTTCTTAAGTTTTTGACATCGGAGGGAGTCAAAATAGTGTACAGGGAACAACCTACCCCCAATGAGATGTTTGTAATCGACGAAGTAATACCGGTATCGACACTTTCATCATCAAAGGGATTAGATTCAAATGGAAAGTAGGAGGCCAAATGACAACCGCAGCCACCAGCCTCGACCCAACTGGAGGAGCAACAAATCACGAGGATGATGATTGTATGATACCTCGATCCTCCATAGTCCCTGATGATTCTAATGTCACAAAATCAAAATTTGAAAAGCTAGAACAAATCATATTGATCGAGCATCTGCCCGATCGAAAGGTATACCTGGGTACGGGGTTAACACCCGAGCTCAGGAAAAAGCTTATTCAATTTTTTATAGCTAATATGCATTATTTTTCCTGGTCTCATTTCGATATGACAGTGATCCCACCGAAGATTACTACTCATAAACTAAGCTTGGATCCGAAGTTTTGCCTGGTGAAACAAAAAAGGAGGCCTCAATCCGAGGTAAAACACGTTTTTATCAAAGATGAGGTAACCAAAATTCTCAAAATAGGATCCATTCGGGAAGTAAAGTACCCCTAATGGTTAGAAAATGTAGTTGTAGTCCCTAAGAAAGGAAACAAACATAGAATATGCGTAGATTATAAAGAGTTGAATAATGCATGCCCCAAGGATTCTTTTCCCTTGCCTAACATCGATTGTATGATCGATGCCACGATCGACCATGAGACTCTGAGTTTTCTCGATGCCTACTCCGGGTACAACCAAATAGAGATGAACTCGGAGGACCAGGAAAAGACCTAGTTTATCACTAAATATGGCACCTACTATTATAATGTAATGCCATTCAGACTAAAGAATGCTGGTGCACCTATCAACGCCTAGTAAATTGAATGCTCGAACAAAAAATAGGGAAATCTATGGAAGTTTATATTGATGACATTCTAGTTAAGTCCCTGCGAGCAGAGGACCATTTGAAACATTTGTAGTATACTAAGGAAGTACAATATGAAACTCAACACAGAAAAGTGTGCATTTGGGTTGGCTTAGGCGAGTATCTCGTCTTTATGGTGTCCAATCGGGGTATCGATATCAACCCCGATAAAATCAAAGCTATCGACGATATCAAAGTCGTAGATAATGTAAAGGTCATGCAGAGTCTAACCGGTCGCATAGCCACCCTAGGGCGATTTATTTTGAGGTCCTCAAATAGGAGTCACTGATTCATCTCACTACTTAGGAAGAAGAATAACTTTGCATAGACCCCGGAATGTCAGCAGGCCTTGGAGGAACTAAAGCGGTGCTTATCGAGCCTGTCGATGCTTCATACCCCGAAAATGGACGAACAACTTTACTTGTACTTGGCAGTCTCGGAGATAGCGATAAGTTGAGTCCTTGTCTGAGAAGAACAAGGTACGCAATTCTCTATCTATTATATTAGTCAACTCTTAGGCTAGCCCGAGACTAGATATTCACACTTAGAAAAATTAATGTTTGCTTTAATAAGCGCCTCTAGGAAAGTAAAGCCATACTTTCAATGTCATTCAATATGTGTTGGGATGACTTATCCTCTTCAAAATATATTGCAAAAACCTGAACTTCGGGTCCATTGGCCAAATGGGCCGTCAAAATCAGTGGGTACGATATTGAGTATCGACCCCAAACCGCTATCAAGTCTCAATTCTTGGTAGACTTCATGCCTGACTTCACATTAACCCTCGTACCTGAGGTTGAAAAAGAGCTGCTGATAAAATTGAGTACCTCTTCGGGGATCTGGACCCTCTTTACGGATGATGCTTCGAACGTAAAGGGGTCTGGACTCGACATCGTGTTAAAACCACCCGTAGGTAACGTGGTTAGACAATACATTAGAATTATAAAGTTGACTAACAACGAGGCTGAATATGAGGCCATGATTGCCGGTCTCGAACTAGCCAAAGGCATGGGAGCATAGGTGATTGAAGCCAAATGCGACTCCCTCCTCGTTGTGAATCAGCTTAATGGGACCTTTGAAGATCAGGAAGAACGAATACAAAGATACTTGGATAAGCTACAAGTAACTCTGTACCAGTTCAGATAATAGACTTTGCAACATGTGCCTCAAGATCAAAATAGCGAAGCCGATGCCCTCCCAAATCTAGGTTCGCCATTCGAAAACAACGAAATTAATTTGGGGGCTGTTGTACGACTAATGAGGTCAGCGGTCGAAGAGGGACATGCCGAGATAAAAATTCCACAAGCTTGACTTGGGACTGGAGAAATAAGTACATAGAATACTTGAAGAATGGAATACTTCCTTCAGACCCAAAAGAATCGAGGGCCCTGCGTACGAAGGTAGCCCGATTTAGCTTGTACAAAGATGGAACATTACTCAAGAGGATGTTCGATGGCCCTCTAGCGATATGTCTAGGACCGGGTGATATCCAATACGTTTTTAGGGAAGTGCACGAAGGCACATGTGAGAATCACTCAGGCACCGAATCTCTAGTCCGAAAGGTAATCCGAGCCGGATATTACTGGATTGATATGGAAAAGGATGCGAAGGAGTTTGTACAAAAGTGATATAAGTGTGAAACGCATTCTCCGATGATTCATCAACACGGGGAGCTACTGCATTTGGTATTATCCCCATGGCCATTCATGAAGTGGGGGATAGACACCATCGGTCCCCTTCCATCATCGCCAGGTAAGGATCAATTTGTTTTATTTATGACTAAATATTTTTTTAAGTGGGTTGAAGCACAGGCCTATCAAAAGCTCATAGAAAAAGAAGTCACTAACTTCATTTGGGACCATATCATGTGTCGATTCGGGATACCATCAAATTGCCTACAACAATGAAAAATAATTTATCAATAGCCAGGTGACCAAGTTTCTCGAAGGCCTCAAGATCAAAAGGATCTTATCAACACTTTATCACCCTAGTAGAAATGTGCAGGCCGAATCGACCAACAAAACCATAATACAAAACCTAAAGAAAAGGTTGACTGACGCCAAAGGAAAATGGAGATAAATCATGTCAAAGTCCTTTGGGCATGTGGCACAACTTTGAAGTCCACTACTGGGGCTACCCCGTTCTCTTTGGTTTACAGCATGGAAGCTTTAATACTTATCAAAGTTGGGGAGCCAAGCATCAGATTCTTATACGCAATAAATGAATCGAATCACGAGGTCATGAATACGAGCCTTGAACTATTGGATGAACGACGTAAAGCTGCATATGTTCGATTAGCCGGCCAAAAATAATGAATCGAGAGGTATTACAATCGAAGGACCAAACTTCGGTACTTTAGTATCGGGGACTTGGTACTAAGGAAGGTAACGCTAAACACCTAAATCTAAATGAAGGAGAATTGGGTCCAAACTGGGAAGGTCTGTACCAGATTCTTAAAATTACAGGAAAAGGATCCTACAAGCTCAACACGGTCAATGAAGAACATTTACCAAACAATTGGAACATATCGCACCTAAAACGATACTACGACTAAGGTACGTCCCCTTCTATTTTCAATTATATTTTAAACTAACACTTGCAAGTGTTCGATCAAAAGCACCAATGGACTCCTCGACACGAAGTCTTTATTTCTGAAAGCACCGCGTTTCACTCTTTTTCCCTTAGATTAGTTTTTTGCCAATTGGGTTTTCCGGCGAAGTTTTTAATGATGCAACCATTGATCATGCTAACTTAGACAATTCAACAGTATCTGAGACATCTTTACAATCAGCCTCGAAAACTGTAGTGAATTATCCTCGAATGTTAACTTTGTTGCAAGGAAATTACTTCATGGCATCATGGTCTTGATAGGAAAATTTGTAAGGGCCAAATAGTTAAACGAACCGTGCCCGCGTAGTTTGCTCGAGCCCCGGCACAGAATATGTACGCATGTATAATCAATTATAAAGAGAAGTATTTTTCCATGCCAGTATCTCATGCCTTAGAAATGTTTTTCTACTTTACAATTTCATACTCTCCATCTATTATGTAAATAGGCCTAAGGGCCGATCATAACCATAAGTTCGGATAATTACCCCCATAATTGGGGACTGCAATCCGAAAAAGAAACGAGATCGAATTGTTAAAACTTTGAGATCATAAGACCTTTTAGGCAACTATCGATTTTGATAGGCCACAGCAACCCCACTCGGGGACTGACACTTTGGGAAAGCTCGAAGTAAAACAGGAAAATAAGCCCAAGGGGAAAATTCCAAACTAAAAAGGCTTCGACCATATTAACACAGCTTGGAGATGTCTGATCCCGTAACAAAACAGGCCTTTGAATTCTTTTATCAAATGGTAAAAAGCGCTACCCCCAGCAAAAATCAAGCCTCGAAAACTCTAAAGAGTACAAAACTATTTGAACCCTTGAACAAGTTCTTTATTTCACTCTAAGTCAATACTACCTTTGTGAACACGGATAATAAATAAAGGGAAAAACTATAAAATCCAAAAAGGGGAGAAAAGCCTTATATATATATATATATATATATATATATATTT